>JAYMTH010002838.1:0-11848 GCA_036897465.1 Pelargonium australe
GCTGGTGAATTCACTGACTTCTTTTTGACGGGGTCTAATGGAATCTTCACTGGTTTTTCAACTGAATTTGTATCCCGAGCATGGGATTTGGAGGAAAAGGTGGTTGAGTCTCTTGTCAAAAAGCAATCTGGCAGCGGCATTGTTAAGCTGGATGGGTCAGCCAAGATGCCTGAGCCAAAGAAAGAACACAGAGAGGGCATGGCATTGAACTGCTTGGAAGCTCCACTGGATGTTGACATTAAGAATGGTGGAAGAGTGGTGGTTCTCAACACCAAGAATCTGCCTTTGGTTGGAGAGGTTGGACTGGGTGCTGATCTCGTCAGGCTGGATGGTAGTGCTATGTGCTCTCCAGGGTTTTCTTGCGATTCTGCATTACAAGTGACTTACATTGTGAGGGGTAGCGGACGAGTCCAAGTTGTGGGTGTTGATGGGCGCAGGGTTTTGGAAACCACAATCAAGGCTGGTATGTTGTTCATTGTACCCAGGTTCTTTGTGGTATCAAAGATTGGTGACCCAGATGGTCTGGAATGGTTCTCCATCATCTCCACTCCCAAGTAAGTTTTCTTCAGTTGTTAGCAATCTGTTGGACCGATCTTATTTGCCTATAATTGCTAATCAAATTGAATTGTTTTGTGGCAATGCAGTCCTGTGTTCACCCATTTGGCTGGAAGAACCTCAGTGTGGAAGGCATTGTCTCCTGAAGTGCTGGAGGCATCGTTCAATGTAGCGCCAGATGTTGAGAAGCTTTTCCGCTCCAAGAGGATGACTTCTGAAATCTTCTTCCCTCCACCAAACTAAAACCGCAGGAGCTTTTCAATTTCACTTGCTCTTTAGTCAACCAATAATATCTTTGCTTAGTTTTAATCTTAGTTTGGCTCTACAATAGCATTTCTTTAGCTTTTTTATCCTCTCCTTATTGTACACATTTGGTAAACAATATGGTTACTAGTTGAAAATGAATCTTCATTTTGGGTTTCTCAAGCATTTCATGACATGGTTTTATTTTCTAGATGTGGTGTGATTATGTTCTGAATGGACACAAGTTTTGTAGCCATTATTTGGAGCCCCTATGATTATGACAAAGGTTGCTTGCATATTAATTCAAGTTAAGAGTTATGGTTTCTTTGCACAGAGTTCTCTAATTTGAATGCATCATCATAGCTGTATTTGGAGCCTACCTATTCATTAGAGGCATAATTTTTTGTTGCTATAATTGTGTTGCATTTTAAGTTTCTTTGATGGAGAGAGACTTATGGATACTGATTTTGAATGCCATGTATAAGTGGATTGAAGAGTACATAGTATTTTTTTTTTTTTTTCAGTTCATCGATCGGTCCTAAACTTATTATTATACATTTTGTGCATTTCTAAGACTAATCTCGCCAGGCTCATCCGCATTTGGGTCGGGTTTATTCTAGAAAAAGTTATTGATTTATAATGTGTCCCTAAGGTTTGAACCCGAATGATTAAAGATGGAGCAAAATACACCACAACCAAGCCAACCTAAAAATAGTTTGTTAAGGCTCAAAGAATGACATGGTTGGTACGTGAATAACTCAATCAACTAACATGAGTTATTTTAAAATAACTTGATGACCTGAATTTGACTATTAGAAAATACAGTTTCATTAAAATTTGAATGCGTAGGTATTAATCTAGTTAAAAAATAAAGAGTAAAATGTATATCAGTTAACTGATATAAAGTTATATCAGTTATAACATAACAAAGCCAATGAGGTGATGACACCTCATTTAAAATCACTTATACCCACCCAAGTGAATTTGTGGTAGCGGAGCGACCCGTCCGGATTCATGATATAACTTTATATCAGTTAACTGATATACATTAAACCCAAAAATAAAACTATATTTTGACAAATTTCTAACATTTTTATTGTAGTAAAAAATGAAATTATAAATTTTAGTTAAAATAATCAAATTTAGTTATTGTTCTATCTCAAATTTAACCGTGAGTTGACCATTAATTACTTGATTGTTAAACCACAACAAGTCAACAACACACTTAACAGTCAACTAATAGCTAACTGATGGAATAGACAACTTCAATTTACTTTGATATAATACGAAAGTTAAATTAATTCATTTCAAAGTAGATGGTTCATTTTAATTTATTGATGAATGACGATACTGTAATTCTTTATATATATATTCTTTACGTAGTTGCTTGGCTTTAACAAGTTGCAAGGCTTTCTCTTACCATTTGAGCTGAAGTCAGTGAGTACCTCGAAGAACATTAGCTATCTTAGTAGTCAAGGCTTTGACAAGTTCTTGATGTTTTTTTTTTTTTTTTTTTTTTTTTTTTTTTTTTTTTTTTTTGTAATATTTTTTATTTTCAGTTGTAATATATTTAAATGGGCCAAATAATGTTGTTGCAATATTTTGGGATTTGTCAAAACAGTGAGGAAACTTAGGTAACAAATATCCATTATGATATCACATTATACCTGACTTAGACTACATAAACCTTTAAAACTAATACATTTTTTTAATTTTATTATCCTAAAAAATGAATGGAGGTATATATATTTAAATGGGTCAAATAATGTTGTTGCAATATTTTGGGATGTGTAAAAGCATTGAGTAAACATAGGTAACAAATATCCATTATCATGATATCACATTATCTTCAATTCCACTTATAATTATAAATACACACACTCTCTTCTTCCACTTCCACTTCCTCTCAAAGCAATTCATATTTACTCTCAGCTCTTTTCTATTTGAAAAAATGGAGCTTGATCTTTCTCCAAAATTGCCTAAGAAGGTGTACGGAGGAAATGGTGGATCATACTATGCTTGGTCTCCATTGGATCTTCCCATGTTGAGCCAAGGCAACATTGGCGCAGCCAAGCTTGCTCTCGACAAAAATGGCTTCGCTCTCCCTCGCTACTCTGACTCCGCTAAGGTCGCTTATGTTCTTCAAGGTATTGTTTATGTGTTGATTTATGAGTTTTTGGTATTTTGGATGATCATTGGTATGTATCAATGTGTCTTATTTTCAAGCTCGGATGCCAATATCGTAGTAGATGTTCTAAATTCTAAATAATGGCGTAATTAGAAGCGGATATCGGTATATTAGGATCAACTCCGACTTTATAAATAACGTATAATATAATTGTTAAATGTATATTGTTGTTTGATTCAATGACACTCAAGTCATAGATTTATTGACTAAGACTCGGTCAAGACGAAGAAAATGGATTGAGTGAAGTGTTAGATTGTCAACTGACGATATTTTCTCGTTAGTTTGACGAGTCTCATTTCATAACTCTTTGATCTTCTTGCAGGCGCAGGAGTTGCAGGAATTGTTCTTCCAGAATCCGAAGAGAAAGTGATCGCAATCAAGAAAGGCGACGCCATTGCCCTCCCTTTCGGCGTTGTCACATGGTGGTACAACAAAGAGGACACCGAGCTAGTAGTTCTCTTCTTGGGCGACACCGCAAAAGCCCACAAAGCCGGCAAATTCACCGACTTCTTCTTGACCGGCTCCAACGGCATCTTCACCGGTTTCTCAACCGAATTCGTGTCCCGAGCATGGGACCTGGATGAAAAAGTAGCCGCCATTCTCGTCAAGAAACAATCCGGCAATGGCATCGTCAAGCTCAAGAAGTCAATCAAGATGCCCGAGCCAAAGAACGAACACAGACAAGACATGGCACTGAACTGTCTTGAAGCTCCACTAGATGTTGATATCAAGAATGGTGGACGAGTGGTGATTCTCAACACCAAGAACCTGCCTTTGGTCGGAGAGGTTGGGCTCGGCGCCGATCTTGTCCGCCTCGACGGTTGCGCCATGTGCTCTCCGGGGTTTTCTTGCGACTCTGCATTGCAAGTGACTTACATTGTACGAGGTAGTGGCAGAGTCCAAGTTGTCGGCGTCGATGGCCGGAAGGTTCTGGAAACGACGATCAAAGCCGGTAGCCTCTTCATCGTACCTAGGTTCTTTGTTGTCTCCAAGATTGCTGGTCCGGAGGGCATGGAATGGTTCTCGATCATCACCACTCCCAAGTAAGTTTTGTTCAAAAATTGTTGTCTATGCTAATGATTTTCTGATTCTGATTAAACGTGTCGTGATTGTGTCCAGTCATGTTCATTAAGTTTTGTTCAAAAATTGTTGTCTATTTTGATGATTTTATAATTCTAATTAAACGTGTCGTGTTTGTGTTTCAGTCCTGTGTTTACTAATTTAGCTGGGAGAACCTCGGTGTGGAAGGTGTTTCCTCCGAAAGTGCTGGAGGCGTCTTTCAATATGGCGCCGAATGTGGAGAAGCTGTTCTCGTCGAGGAGGAACTATGATGAAGTGTTCTTCGCTCCGACGGAAGAGATTTTCGCTTTTGATTGCTGTTTTAGTAACATTTTTAGTTTGCCACTTAAGCCTGTGGTTTAGTAATTAGATGTTTTGTTACTTTTAGACTTTTAGTTGTAGTTTGGCTTTGTAGGTGGAGGTTTTGTGCCATCATATTTAGTAAATAAGATGATTGTTATCCCTCTTGATTGAATTATGTTATTTCATGCAGTACAGTCTTGTTTAATTAGCTTACATTGTACCACTTATAATTGTTGTTGTTTGAGATTTTTTTTTTGGTCTTCTTTAATTCACTCTTACCATAATTGCGTATAATTCACTCTTACAATAATTGCTTAGGTGCCTCATTTATTAAAAAAAATTAAAACTGCTCGAGTACATTAAGGGACAGAGAAAATGATATTAAATTTTAAAAGACAATGCATACAAAACAATATACACGGCATTCTTCTTTTATAATTAGAAAAGATGAATTACTATTACGATGTGTACCATTTAAGTTGTCTACCTTGTTTGAATAACATAGTTTACTCCAATATCTCAAACTTTCCATATTAATTGCTCAAATGCAGTAATTAGTAATTTGGAGGCATAGTCTTCTTCAGAATTAATACATGCATTCATATTTACACTAGCAAGAAACAAGTAAACTCTCATGCTACATTCATACAAATGATGAGTAAATAAATGTTTGATCACACAATGCACAACTTATCAAAGATCATAACAAATGGATGTATAGTCTCCTTAGTTTAGCCTAATCTGTTGCTGAAGCTCGAGATACTTATTAGTTGAAGCTCAAATGTTAAAGGTTGCATAAAAGAAGCATATATATATATATTTATATGTATGAGTTACATAACATGTGAAAAGAAGATAAAAAAAAAAAAAAAAAAAACCTACAACAAGAGCCTCTATAACAATATTATCTAGAAGCTCGTTTTTAGATAAAATTCGAGTGAATTATATATAACAATTATTTGGAAAAAGAAGCATATTGTATTTGTGAGTTAAAACTAAAATCTACTAAACTGAAAGATTCAGGAGGATACTCAGGGGCAGCAGAAAAACAGAGAGGATAATTTCCTAAAAATATTAACTGGTATTTAATATATTAATGGGAATGAATTATTGCCAGAACCACGAAGCTAAAGCAAAAATGTAACCAAAATTTCAGTCAATCGCAACAATTTTCGTAAATCCTGAAATTATCTTCTTCTTTTTACTTCCTTCAATAACAATTTTACATTCCTATAAATATCACCTCTTCATCCATTTTATCTCAGCTCTCACGCACTGATCTGTATTCGCTAATTATCTGTTTGGTTTCTGATTCTTTCTGAGAAAAAATGGAGGTTGATCTTTCTCCACAGTTGCCGAAGAAGGTGTACGGAGGATATGGTGGATCCTACTACGCTTGGTCGCCATTGGAGCTTCCCATGCTTCGCCAAGGTAACATTGGCGCAGCCAAGCTCGCTCTCGAGAAGAATGGTTTCGCTCTCCCTCGCTACTCTGACTCCGCTAAGGTCGCTTATGTCCTTCAAGGTACAGTTTCTGTGTTTGCCTAAGTTGATTTCCGTTTCTGTGCTCTTTTGTGGATCGTTGATCGTATTGCTTTGTTCTGTGTTTGTTCTGGAGACGATCGTTGCGTTGATTTTGATATCGCTTTGTTTAGTTCTTATAATCTGAAACTAATTGGGGAAATTTTTGGAATTCGTTAGTCAAGTAATCGTGTGGGTTGACCTCAGCTGCTAATATTTGCTATGAGTTACTGGTGCATTTAAAGTTACAGATAGGTCATTTTTGTCTCTAAATAATGTTATCCATACAAAGAATTTGGCTATTTAATTGATCAATGAGTTTGTAAGTTACAGCATTTGTCCTATTGTGATGATTCTTCTTTATTGGATTTGACCATTTCTTGGAGTTTGGTGGGATACTTTTAGTATACTGTGGATTGATGAAGTGTGTTAGTGAAGCGATTTGGAAACTTTTATATGCATCTTCTTGTGGTTGGATGATCCTTATGAGTTATGCCTGTTGTTTTTTCTTGAGTGGAAGTCATTTCAGTTGTTGTGAATTAATGGATCAGTGTATTGAGAATCTAGTATTGTAAAGCTATTTAGGCCTTTTGGAAGCTTGAAGTCTGGAAAGCAAAATGATATGCTCAAGTTATTCAGTGTACGATTTGTAACAATGAGAATAACTTGGCCTCCAAAAGGCTGGCCGTAAGTGCATTTAACTACTCTGCTCTTTGCTGTGATCAGTTTTGGGTAAACATGTTCATATACAGCATCATTCTTTTCATCGAGATGGATGAAGCCTTATGGACTAATTGATTAACTGTAGGCTGAGATCTCAAGTTTAGTAAGAAAATGGAATTTATGGGAATCCAATAAAATCTTCTGTGAGTGAGCAAATTTTGCAAACCAATTTTCTGGTTAACAATTGCTCTTCTTGTAGGCGCGGGAGTTGCTGGAATTGTTCTTTCTGAATCAGAAGAGAAAGTGCTTGCAATCAAGACAGGTGATGCCATTGCCCTTCCTTTTGGTGTTGTTACTTGGTGGTACAACAAAGAGGACACTGAGTTAGTAGTTCTCTTCTTGGGTGACACTACAAAAGCCCACAAAGCCGGTGAATTCACTGACTTCTTCTTGACGGGTTCTAATGGCATCTTCACTGGTTTTTCAACTGAATTCGTATCCCGAGCCTGGGATTTGGAGGAAAAGGTGGCGGAGTCTCTTGTCAGAAAGCAATCCGGCTATGACATTGTTAAGCTGGACGGGTCAGTGAAAATGCCAGAGCCAAAGAAAGAACACAGAGAGGGCATGGCACTGAACTGTTTGGAAGCTCCACTGGATGTTGATATCACGGATGGTGGAAGAGTGGTGGTTCTCAACACTAAGAATCTGCCTTTGGTTGGAGAGGTTGGGCTGGGAGCTGATCTCGTTAGGCTGGACGGTGGTGCCATGTGCTCTCCCGGGTTTTCTTGTGACTCTGCATTACAAGTGACATACATTGTGAGGGGCAGCGGGAGAGTCCAAGTTGTGGGTGTCGATGGGCGCAGGGTTCTGGAAACAACGATCAAGGCGGGTAGCTTGTTCATTGTACCCAGGTTCTTTGTGGTGTCAAAGATTGGTGATCCAGATGGCATGGAATGGTTCTCTATCATCACCACTCCCAAGTAAGTTTTCTTCCACAATTGCAGTGTATGTTAATGATATCTCCTGATTCAAATGTATTGTGCTATGTTCAGTCCTGTGTTCACTAATTTAGCTGGAAGGACTTCAGTGTGGAAGGCAATGCCTGCAAAAGTGGTGGAGGCATCATTGAAAGTGGCACCAAATGTGGAGAAGCTGTTCAGATCCAAGAGGAACTATGATGAAGTGTTCTTCCCTCCATCAACAGAAGAAATGTTCACTTTTGACTGCTGTTTTAGAAGGATTTTTAGTCGCCCAATTAAATCTTTGGTTTTGTAATTACATATTTACTCATTTTCCATCCTAGATTGGCTATTTAGGGTTAATTTTGTTCTTTTTTGAAATAATATGGTTATTAGTTTCAAGAAATCCACCACTAATCTCCAACCAAATTTCTTATTATAAATTCTAAGAACAGTAGATTACACTAATAGCTTATCATGAATCTATAACAGTAGGGGATTAAAATATATAATCAATGAAAAATTGATTAACATAATCAAAATTAATATCATCAAGCTAACCCACTAGCAGAAAAACGATCCCACAAACTCATCTTCTTCAATTCTTCGCAATCGACCCACCACTTTATCTCTAACATCCTCCACTTCTCTCCTCAACGCCGCCAGTTGCTCCAGGTCTCCGCCGCCGTTGGTTTCGAATCCGGCCAGAGTCCGATCAATTCGATCCATCCATCTCATCGCGCCAGCTTCATCACCATCGTCGGCACCAATTGGGAGTGTGTAGGAACTGGTTTCAGAGCCAGTCAATTGGTCTTCGCCGAAACAGGTTGAGGTGGTGGGTGTGGTTCCGTGGTCGGAACTGGTCTCGGAGCCGGTCAGGGAGCCGAAACAGGCAGTGGGTGGGGCGGTGATTCCACTACAGCTATTCAAGAAACGATCCACGGTGGCTTCGAAATTCGGCGAGCCGTGTACAAAAGGTCGTCCGGCCGGCGAAAAGACGAGCACGGCGATGTCGGCGCCGGTGAGGTTGTGGAGTTGCTGTGCTTTTCCGATAAGACCCTTTTTTCGCTTGGAGAACGCGACCAGTCGCGATGATGGATTTTCGATTCTCTTCATCTCAATCTTCCTCTTCCTCTTCCTATAGTCCATTGATTCCATGTTTCCTGTTTATCTCTGTTTTTTTTTCTTTGAGACTCTCTGTTTCAGACAGAGGTCTGAGAGAGTGTTTGAATATATATAGTTTGTCTCAGCGCCATACCCAACGGTCATATTTGCCAAGCTGGCAAGGTCCGAGACTTGGGGATGGTGCGAAACTTGAGGGAATCTTTTCGGTTTAGCAATTAATTTCTGGAGTTAATAAAAGCTGGTCTTCATGACGTTCTCATTAAGTCTCTGATTTTTTGTCTTTATGTGGGTGAAACTGGGTAAAAACTTTTGACTAGGGAAAGAAAAATGATAAAGAAGATGAATTATATGAAAATAAATTGGATTTTCTGTTCGGATTATGGCCACTTTTGATTTCAGAGCGGTGACAGTTCTTAGATTTGCGTATAGCAAATTGTAGTATTTCTTTTTAAGATATCGAGTGATTGTTGTGATATCAAGTTAAAGTTTTGTTAGAGTTTGCAGAGTGACAACGCAAATTCACGGTGTGTTTTTTGGTGGGTATTGCAACATAACAGAAGAGACGGTTGTAGAGAATAAGAATGTGGTTTGGAAGGTAGTGATTTGATCAGAGTAATCGGGTCAACCTTCAAATTTATAGTAGATTAATTGGGATTTGACCTTCTCTTAGGCCTTCATGGACAAATTTTGGTCGATTTGATTAAATGTGTGCAGTGGCTTTTTGGATACTTGGAATCTGGAGGAAATGGTACTTGGAAGAAAAGGTATTGTCTCCAGAAGTGTTGGAGGCATCGTTGAATGTAGCACCAAATGTTGAGAAGCTGTTCCGCTCCAAGAGGATGACTTCAGAAATCTTCTTCCCACCACCAAACTAAAGCTTTGAAAGCTTTTCAATTTTACTTGCTCTTTAGTGTCAATTATATCTTAGTTTGGCTCTGTAGGAATTTATTTAGTTTTTGTTGTATCTTCCTCTTTGATTATTAGTTGAGAATGGATCTTCATTCTCTCTTTCTTGCATTTCCCATGTACCATGATTTTGTTCTCGATGTGCTGTGATTCATGCGTAACCCTGTAATTTATTTAGTTTTTGTTGTTTCTTCTCCTTTGATTATTAGTTGAGAATGTATCTTCATTCTCTCTTTCTTGCATTTTCCATGTACCATGATTTTGTTCACGATGTGCTGTGATTTGTTCTTTGTGATTATATAGGACAATTCTTCATGTGTAACCCTATAATTTAGCTTTCTTTTCAGGATTAAGAACTTGTGGTTCATTATCAATAGAATGTTGAAGTTAGTGAAATAAACAGGATCAACAAAGAGTGCTATTTAGACTTAGGTTTTGAACTTTCTGAGTTTGGCTTACAATCATGATTTTTTGAACTAAAAACTACATACAACAATGAAGCAAACCGGTAAGCATACTATCTCAAAAAGTGATTCTTAAATTTTACCTTGCATGAGAGTTCACCTTTTTTTCGCTGACGATCTCCTTTTGTTTTCTCGGGCTTCGGTGGGGCAAGCTAGAATTATTCGTAATGTGCTGTCTGATTTCTGCGGTATGTCTGGGCAGAAAGTCAGTCTTCACAAGTCAAAATTCATGTGCTCTCCAGCTGTGTCGGGGGTCTTGAAGAGGCGGATTGGTGCTGCTTTAGGGATTGCCCATACAGACGACCTGGGGGTCTACTTAAGGGTCCCTCTCCACTGCCATCGGATGAGGACAACAGACTACCAATTTTTGATTGACAGGGTGAGCAATCGGTTAGCAGGCTGGAAGGCGAAGTATCTTACGCTTGCTTGTCGTGCTACTCTCATCAAGTCCGTCACTTCGACAGTCGCTAATCATGTGATGCAAGCAGAGAGACTCCCTCGAACAGTTTGCACTACGCTGGACAGGTTAAATAGCCGTTTTCTGTGGGGCGGTTCTGTTGAGCAGAGGAAGGTTCATCTGGTGTCATGGGATTCGGTCTGTAAGCCTCTTTCGGCGGGGGGTTTGGGCCTGCGAAAGGCGGCTCTCATGAATGATACTTTGTTGGGTAAGGCGTGTTGGCAAGTGATTATGTCTCCTAATCCTCTTTGGGCTTATCTCTTTCGGGAGAAGTATGGGAGGAATGAAGCTATTTTAGTGGAAGATTTTCCAGCAAGTGCTTCCCGAGTTTGGAAAGACATCTCCAAGTGTGCGTATGTCTTGGAGAGAGGTCTTATTTGGAAAGTGGGGAATGGAGCGTCTATTGACTTTTTCCACGACCCGTGGTTAGATGGCATATCGCTAGCTGATTGGATGGGGGTGGACTGTCCGCGAGGCATGTTTGCTAGCTTGTTCATGAGTAAGAATGGGGTGTGAGATATTAATCTGATTCAGAGTGTTCTCCCGAGAGATCTTGCGGATAGAGTGGAAGGCTATCCGTTGTCTCGAAACCCGACTAAGCATGATTCGTTTGTGTGGAAGGCGGATAAACGTGGGGTGTTTTCCGTCAAGTCTGCTTACGGGTTAATTTTGAGCTGCTCCGATGAAGCCGATCCGATGTGGAAGAAGGTTTGGGCTACCCCGAGGCCGAGCAAGTGGAGGTATTTCTTTTGGCTTGTTCGCCTGGGCAGACTTCATACGGGAAAGCTGAGGTTTGCTCGTCACATGGCAGACAGTCCGAGTTGCTCCATCTGCGGGGATGTTGTGGAAGATGAGCTCCATATCCTCCGTGAGTGTCCAATTGCTTTCGCTGTTTGGAATCAGTTAGTCCCCTCCTCTCTAGCTCCTTCTTTTTTCTCTCTCCCTACTAAGGAATGAGTTGATTTCAATGTAATCAATTACTTCTTTGGGGTGGGTATGAATCAGTGGGCCTTTATTTTTGGGGCAGGTTGTTGGAGTTTGTGAAGATGGCGTTGTGCCCGAATTTTGCAATCTGATTTTTGCCTTCCTTCGTCTCCGGCTGAGTACATTATGAAGGAGGCTGAGTTGGTGCGAAGTAGTTGGAATCTGAATGTTGTGTCGAGACCTCGTTTGGTTACTCAGGTGTTGTGGAGATCGCCTAAGAGTGGTTATGTCAAGCTCGATTGCGATGGTGCGGGTAAAGGCAATCTGGGTTCCGCTGCGTTCGGATGAGTCATTAGGGACGAGTCCGGTAAGTGGCTGTTGGGGTTCGCGGGACCCCTGGGTTTTGGCACGGTGACTGTTGCAGAGCTTAGTGCTCTTCGCCATGGCTTGGAGTTAGCTTGGAAGGAGGGCTGGAGGAGTAT
>JAYMTH010002839.1:0-11847 GCA_036897465.1 Pelargonium australe
ATATATACTGAAACATGGTTTGTTAATTGTTACAGGGAGCAGGACATACAGTACCAGAGTACAAGCCAAGGGAGGCATTGGATTTCTATAGCCGTTGGTTGGATGGAAAATCAATATGAAATTGTAGGTTATATATAGATTATATATAGAGAGGTGAGTGAAAAAGCAATCATCATTTTAATTATACTACTCCATATATGTATACATACATTGATTGGGTTTAAGAAAATTGTTCACAGAAAGTAAAAAGAAATGAATCTAATAAAAGTTTTGCTTGCTAATTCTGCCTTCAAATTTTGTACCACAAACTATCTTTTGCATAACCCATATATTTGTTAAAAAAAAAAAAAAAAAAAACAGTTTTATGTGAGTAATATTGATGTATGTCACCAAAATTGTGTAAAATTATTTGTACAAAATGAGGTGTCAATGTATGAAAAATGACACTGAAGGTTTTCTCTGAAATTAAAGCGGAATAAACAAAATATTTTCATGGAACTCCTTAACCCGAATCTCTTCTAGATCACAAAAGCTAGTAGTTTAGTGATTACATTTGACAATGGAGGATTGTTGTCAAGTTGCTACTTTGAATACTGTTGTTGTTTATTGATGTTCCAAAACTTCGTTATGTGCTAAGGGAGATTCACGTGTCATCTACTTGTCCACCTGAGTCACGTACTCTAATTTGAGAATTAGTTGTCCGGATTTTGTGTTTCTATAACTTATTAGTGGAGGGATTCGAAGGAAGCCACGAACACGAGTTTCTCATCTGTGTCTCAGAAGTATCCACCTCAAGATCAAGATTATCATCTTTGTGCGAGTATGTTCTAAAGAATCTTTGCATTGACACCTTAAAGACAACTAAAGTGAGTGAATTGTTTGGTAAAATAGGCGTTGAATGTATTTTGTATGCGGATAATTACCAAAACAGACATGATAATCACCACTACATATATTTGTTATATGCACAAAATTAACATGATTGGGCTACTAGCCAAATTGTTTTTGAAGGCCAAAACAATTAGACACAACCATTTAAATTTTAAAATAAAGTCACCAACCTACATATTACACATATATACAATTAGTTCGACCAACTTATCATAGTTGACTTGCATAAGTGACCGACCTTTTAAACTAATCACAAACACCTTAATAGTCGACTTGCACATGTTTAAGGTGATCGACCGACTATTATCCAATAATCCATAACACACAACATAGAAGATGAGTTTATATCAACAATAGAAGAGATGAGGGCAAATGTTGGAGACAATTTTGTCTCTCTCTTTCTTTTATCCAAAATGAAACAATAAAACCTCTTCCAGGAAAGGAGTTGCAGAGCTACTTGGGAAGGAGCTTGGACCCAAAAGCTCATTTCCTTCATAAAAATTAACAGACAATGGGTTCATGTGGAAGTTACTTGTATCTTGTGTACTGGTAAGTCAGGAAAGAACCAAAATGAGGGCATCAATAGATGTCGAGACTTAGATATGAATTATAGGATGGAGTGGGAGTGGAAAATAGGAGAAGAAAGTAACAAAAAGTTAAGCTTTAAATTCATGCAACAAATGTTTTGATATTGTTGGGAAAAAAGCTTTTTGATGTAAGATAAACCAAAAATTAAGACGGCTGAGATGCACCAACATGTCAGCGTACACATGCTATAATATACTCATTTCGTTTCAAAATAAGTATATTTTTTTAAAAGAAATAAGTTAAGGATGAATTACCAATATTGTCACTATAATAAATTAACTAGTATCCTGGAGTGTTTGTTCACTCAAAAGATAGAGATCATAAACACACAACAAACAATCAATTGCCTAAGCTAAAATTGGCTTCCACGACTATTTGATTAACCAAGAGTCTTAGCTTCGAAAAGCTTACAAGTTACAATAGAGGTTGAAGAAATTGAAAAATAAAATAGAGAAAGGGGGAGAGAAAACAGAATAGTCCAAATCTTCAACAAAAACAAAATTACATGATTTAGACTATTTAACTAAACACGCAAACGAGCAGTAAGCTTCCTCTCTCTTTCTCTTCTATTTCGTGGCTCGTTCTCTTCACACCCTTCATTCATTTTCGCTTGAGTCGTTATCTGAGCTGGAGCTGCCCAAACTGATACATCTTTCTTTGCGCCCAAGTTTCCCACTGTAGAAGAGGAACACTAGACAAAATGATGTCGTTTGGAGTTGCGCTTTCATTAATCTCGACGACTGCGTTTTATCTCGCTTCTTCTTTCTCTCTCTTTAACCTTTTGAACTCCAACGGCTATATCCTCATCTTGTAGTATACCAATACCCTTCCCATTTACATCTTTTCCTCAAGGTGAGCATAGGAGTATTGTGCAAAAAAATCATAGAGGTCCTCCCAAGAGTTTGTCTTCCCCGAGGTTGTAGACCAACAAACCAGAACTTGAAGTACCTAAGTTTGAATTCTGAAAATTTTCCCACATGCCAAAATCTCCAAAACTTCTTCCTGATCAACAATTTCAGGGTTAGTCAATATGGTAGTGGCAGAGATTGATGAACAAGGTCGCTTATAAACCTCTTGGGAGTAGCAATTTGTATGCTACGACCCCAATTTTGTCAATAACTCTGAATAGTCCAAAGTATTTCATGCATCTGAATCTTTCGTAAGGCCACTGAATTATGCCTGTATGGTTGAAGTTTGACTAAAACCCAATTATCAATGTTAAATTGTACATCTCTTTTGGGTTTTTTCATCTGAGCCTCCATTTTCTTCTAGGCTCTCTGCAAATTTTCTTTCAATTGTGCCAAAATAGCATCCCTGGTTAACAGAATGGACTCCACTTCTTTGTTGACTATTGAGACTGGTATGTAGTTAGAAATGGCTGGAGCGGGTCTACTATATAGAACTTGAAAGGGAGTAAGACCAGCAGAGGTGTTAACAGAATGGACTCCACTTCTTTGTTGACTATTGAGACTGGTATGTAGTTAGAAATGGCTGGAGCGGGTCTACTATATAGAACTTGAAAGGGAGTAAGACCAGCAGAGGTGTGGTAAGAGATGTTACACCAAAACTCAGCCCAGGGAAGAAAATCACCCCATTTCTTTGGGTTATCAGAAGTATAGCATCTAACATAAAGTTCCAAGGTCTTGTTTAGGGATTCAGTTTGGCGATCAATTTGGGGATGGTAAGTAGTGCTCATAGATAAAGAGGTAACTTGTAATTTAAACAATTCTTTCAACAAAAAAAAAAAAAAAAAAAAAACATTAGTGAAGGCTCTGTCTCTACCAGATACTATAATAGTTGGGATCCCATGTAGCTTGATGATATCCTGAACAAACTATTTTGTCACTGATTTGCTGGTATAATTGGTCTTTAGAATAGAGAAATGAGCATACGTGGACAATTTATCCACAACCACTATGTTCACAGCATAACCTTTATAGTTTGGTAAACCCATAATAAAATTCATGGATACTTCATACCAAACAGAAGGAATTGGTAAAGGCTAGAGAAAACCTACTTGTGCTTGATGGCCACTCTTTGCTTGCTGGCATATTTGACATTTAGATACATATTCCTGAACATCTGATAATATACCTGGCCAATAGAATTTGACTTCTATTTCTCTTAGAAGTTCTCTTCACACTCGCATGTCCCAATCTTCGAATCATGAAACTCCCATAAAAGCAATTGCTTCAAAGATGAACTGTTAGGAATGTACATCTTATCTCCCCAAAAAACTAACCCATCTTTAATAGTCACCATAGCTGGAAGTTGTAGGCCTAGTTAATAATCTGTGATCCATTTGTAAATTGTCTCATCTCGGAAAAGTTGGCCTTTGAGTTGCTTGAGGAACCCAAATTTGGGAGAATAAAGTGTTACTCATGTCCATAAAAGACCTGGAGAGAGCATCATGCCACGGTTTGAATATACGTGACTCAAAAACTCTATCCAAATGGCAAAAAGACTACACCTACATAAATGGAAGAATCCAAAAGGATCTGGATAGCTCGAAAAAATGCAAGACTTCCACATGTGAGTGTTATGTGCACAATGGATAACATGAAATATCAAGTCCGAACACAAGGCCCAATTCATGCTAGTCCAACACTTTGCATGGTCCAAGTCTAAGACCAAGCCCTATCCTATTCCTACATGAAAGAATCTAGAAATATGAATATTTCTTAGAAGAACTCTAGAATTGTGAGGAAACGTAGGGACAATTTAGACAATTAATCTTAACCATCCATAGTACTCATGTACTTTTAATCCTAACCATTCATTTAGTTATGCTTCTAGTATAAATAGGGGGGGCAACACTTGCCCAAACCGTCCTCCAGCTCTTTGTATTTTGCCTTTGAGTAATAGAAGTACTATTTTGGACTTGTATATTCCATATTTGCTATTTTTCCTTTTTGCCAAAAAAAAAAAAAAAACACTTTGACAATTTGACAAACAACTTGTTCTAAGATAGAATTTCCAAAACTTGATACATACATCCAGAATTTGATGCAGATGTTGGATATGTTCATTCCACATCTTACTATATGTTAAAATATCATAAAAAAAAAGACTAGTACTGACCTTCTTAATTGCTTCCTAAATACATCATTCATGCAAGCTTGAAAAGAAGCAGGAGCATTGCTCAAACCAAAGAGCATGACCAGTCATTGATAGAGGCCAATGTGAGTTTTAAATGTTGTCTTCTCCCTATCAAATTCTTTGAATAAAATTTGATGATAACCTGATCTGAGATACAACTTTGAGAAGAATATTGATCCATCTAGTTCATCAAGTAGCTCTTCTTTAGTAGGCATAGGAATTTTGTTTTTAACTGTGACTCCATTTAAGCCTATGTAATCAACACAAAACCTCTAGGTTCCATCTTTCTTATTGACCAAAATAAATGGTGTTGAATGTTGTGCTCAACCAAACCCTCCATGATGAGTTCTTCTTTGATTTTTTCTATTTCATTTTTGTGAGAAAAAAGCATATTTGTATGGTCTAATATAGGTAGGTTTGACATTTGGTATAAAAGGTATGTTGTGATTATGAGTTCTCTGTGGAGGTAAGGTTGTAGGCTTTCCAAACACATGTTGGTAGAGATGTAGTAGTAGTATGATAATGTCAGGGTGAAGTGCGTCAAGGATGTCAGCAAAAATATTCTCAACAACTGGAACTTGTTGCACTGTATAATATTCAACAAAGGCATAAGTGTGAACCATTCTCACCATGTGATGGAATTGTGCTTGTTTTATACTTGAGTGTTCCCCCTGTAATTGAATAAACTTTTCTATGTTATCAACACTTTCTTGTAATCTGTAAGGTATGGTCTCAATGTTGCAAGTCACTCAACCCCCAAAACTAGATCAGCTCCCCATATAGCCAACACAATTAAAGGTACCTTGATTAAATGTTGTTGAATGTGAATAGTTGCTTCCTTGATTTTACCCACAACCCTAAGAAATTCTCTATTCCCAACCTTCACAGAAAATCAGGGTATGGTTCTATAGACAATTTTAGAGCTTCTGCAATCATAGGTTGAATGAAATTATGGGAGCTCCAATTATCAATAAACACAGTGGCATGTCTTACCAGGATTGTTGCTCTATACTTCATCGTGATTGTTGATTGACATACAGCCAAAGCAAAATAGGACAGTGTGGGCTCACTACTATGCTCAGTAGGTTCAGGTGGTGGATCATTGTTAAACAACATTTCTTCCTCCTCGGCCAAGTCAATATGCATATACCTTAGTTTATTAGGACAGTTATGGGTTGGTGAGTACTTTTCGTCACAAGTAACACATTGGTGCTTCTCTCTTCTATTTGTAATTTCAGACTGGGTAATGTTCTGGTCTTGTTTTGATTTAGGCGTAGATATGGTGTTTTTTGTGGTGGTGTGGGTAGGATTAGGTTATTGTAGGCTAGTTTATTGTAATTTTTGTGACTTAGGGGTGGTTTAGAAGTTTTGATTATCGTTTCATGGAGTTTTGCTATCCCCACTACCATGGATATTGTGTTAGGTGTAGCAACTATATGCTCACTATTTATATGACCTCATAAGCCTCCAATGAAAGTGTAAATGATCATAGGCTCAGTCAAACCTTTAATGCGATTTAGGTACAGACAGAATTGAGAGTAATAATCAGAGAATGTATGGCTACCTTGAGTCAATTTGAAGAGAGCTCGTATGAAATTCTCAAACTCTGATGGACCAAATTTCTCGATAAGAGTCTTTGAAAAACTGCGCCAGTCGAAGAATTGCCCCAATTTCTTCAAGCTCCGGAACCAGTTAATATGCGAGCCTCCATATTTGCTTATGTCAAAATCAATTTATTCCACTCATTTGTTTTGTAGATTGTTAAATAAGCCTCTTCTCTTGCTAGCCATTCAATTGGTTCTATTCCAGTGAATTTGGGGAAGTACATTGCGTTCTCGTCGTTCACGCCAGTGAAATGCTGAAATGAAGAGATCTCCTTCGCGAAAGCAGCTGTAGTCGAGCTCTTTGCATATAGATCCGGTTGTGTTTGCTTATGTGATATAGCCATGCCAGCCAACAATTGGTTAATTTTGGCTTCCATGCATTTTTGTTGGATCTTAATGTCTATGACTTCATTAAGAACATAGTCATGAGCAGGTTCTAGAGTTGTTAATCGCTCACCATGAGTAGGAAGCTGCACCATGTTTTTGGCAGGAGGACGATGAAAGCACCAAATGAAGTGATTGTTCACATAGAAGATAGAGATCATAAACACACAACACACAATCAATTACCTTAGCTAAAATTAGCTTCCACAGCTATTCGATTAAGTAGGAGTCTTAGCTTTGAAAAGTCTACAATGGAGATTGAAGAAATTGAACAATAGAACATAGAGAAAGGGAGAGAAAACAAAACAATCTAGATCTTCAACAAAAACAAAATTACATGAATTAGACTATTTAACTAATCACACAGATGAGCAGGAAGCTTCCTCTCTCTTTCGCTTGTCCTCTGTGGCTCGTGCTCCTCACGCCCTTCATTCCCGCTTGAGTCGTTATCTGAGCTGGAGTTGTCCAAGCTGTAACATCTTTCTTCACGTTCAAGTTTCCCATTATAGAAAAAGGAACACCAAACGGAACGATGCCATTTGGAGCTGCGCTTTCATTAATCTCGATGACGGTGTTTTGTCTCGCTTCTCTCTCTCTTAACTGAAACGTCGCCGTCTTAATTTCTTCTTTCTCTCTCTTTAGCCTTTCGAACTCCTACAACAATATCCTCATCTTGTAGTATACCATTCCTTTGAGTTTGTTACAATACACATCTATATAAATTTAAGAGTATATATACAGCACCATCTAGATGCAACACATATTCATAATGGAAAAGACACTTATTTGGAAAGTAATATCAGTCATTTTTTTGGTGCTCAATCCTTCACATGATGGTGTCTGCAAGGACATAAGCATCAGCATGAAACATGAAGTAACAAGATTCACATAGATGCAACATAAAGGTATCTCAACCAAAACTCATATTCATAAATAATCCTCTCTTTCATAATCAAAAAATATTGGAATGAGTTGGCAGAAAGCTATTTTTGCTTCATTTCATTCCATTTGTCACAACATTATATTATCAACAATGAGCAAATCACACATGAATACTGAATAGAATAAAATAGAATAGAATAAAAAATAATAAAAAAATAGGACTAGAGAGTTGTTGGATATTACAAAAATCCCAATTCTACACACTTGAAAGGATAACTTCCCACCCTCTCCTGTCCCAATGTCATCATTCATCTGCAAAACAGCAAATAAGGATAAGAGGAAAATCGCTACCTGCATGAATCAACGACAACCTTGGAAGGTTCCGGTTATTTCCGTGCAGGTGCAGCCTTGTTTTCCCCTTTCCCGGGCACAAACCTAGGCAGATTCACCAGAGTGTTTACTCGGGACACTCCTTCAAGAGCAGACCAATCTATGTCTGATTCCAAATCACTGTCCTTCTGCTCTTCTGACTCTGAGCTCTCTTCTTTACTTTCTCCTCGAACAACTTCTTTGCCATTTTTCACATGCCCCACAAGGTTCACCTCATCTTTCTCCTTCCCAGTGCCAACATGCTCTAGTAAAGGACGCTCCTCTTTGGGCTTGGCTTTGGAAGCAGTATATACATCGTTTGAATTTGAGTCTAGGAAGAGGCAAACTACAGCACAGTCGTCAACTTTGGATGTAGGATACTTGAATCTCCATGCTCTCACCGCTGACTCAACCAAATATCGAGCAGCAGAGGAGCGTGTGGGGGCAGAAGCTATGATATCTACCACTTCTTTGTTTGTAAGCACATCCCATATCTGCAGCGAAATCAAATAAAAATCTAGACCCATTCCTAGGCTAAATGCATTGAATCAAAAGCAAGTAACTTCAAGTAGGAACTCTTACCCCATCTGTAGCCAAGATGATGAACTGATCCCTCTCGGTGAGCCGTCGATAGGATACTTCGGGCACAGAGATCAGACCAAAATCCTTCAGGCAAAAATCCCCAAAAGCACGTGCCATGGCAAGGCCGGGAGCATCATTGTTTGGTAGCCAAACTCGGGCAACCTCTGGTTCATCCTGAAGGGAAAAAACTCGCCCTCTACATTTCCGTATTCTCTCTAATTCCGCTGTAATAAAAGAAATATTGAAACAAATGAGCAAGAAATTACTGACAGAAGTTAATAAACAATTGGACTAAAACTTGATCACTTCATTCTTCATGTTGCATTCATTCCCAAGATTAAATAGCAATGCACCTTCTACAGCAAACCCTCTCATGGAACACGTTCCACATGCAACAAACAACAATAATAACCAAAGTTATTTCTCAAACAAAATTGGAATCGGCAACATGAATCCTTACCAAAATTCCTTGGCCCCTCCTAATAGTATCCTCCTCCACATCAATCAAAAACTACTATCTCCTCGTTAAGTCATGCATTATCACGACTTTTTTCCTACTTTGCACACTAAATTACATCTATGCCAATTCTTTTTTCATTTCTCATGATCGATGCCCCCATCATTCCTAACTAATATAACAGGGTGGTCCAGTACATGAGACTTCCACCATTGAAGGGTCTAGAGAGGATAATTCATGTGCGCAACCTGACCCTGCTTTTGCAAATAGGAGGTTTCCCTCACTCGATCCAGTAAGATCATATAATGACCTATAACACAATTCAACTTCTTGTCCTCAACTACTTTTAGTACTTACATTTCTTGGTCGCCACTTGTACATATGATTTACATGGATACATTTGTCATCCATATCATTGTCATGCACCAACAAACTTCGAATGCTTAATCACTAACATTCCAAGTAGATGGAAATCAAGATAGGATGGAAAAGGTAAAAAAGAGAAGAAGAAAAAAAGGAAGAAGGTTCACACTTTTACGAGTGGCTTCTACTCTAGTCAGATAGACTATATCCTTACAATGGCAGTCGACAGATGGAGGAAACGTAAGGTATTGTAAAATGATCATGAGTGACATTTTACGAACACAACACAGGTTATGTTTGTAGGAAAATTGGGATCGTCAGTGAGCCTAGGATTAGATGATGGAACTTTAAGGATAAAAATCAAATAGATTTGGAGAGAGAATGGTTAAGGATCCTAGATGAGATTTAGTAGAGGACACTAGTGTCATATGGAACAATTGGCAACTTGCATTAGGAAAATAGCAAAACAAATTCTTGGAGAATCAAGAGGGTGTGACCCTAAGGTAAGGGAACTTGGTAGTGAAATAAGAGGTGCATAATGGCAATAGAGAGAATAGAATGCTATTGGGGGATATAGTAGGATATGAGCCAAAATACCTAAGAAGAATATAAACAGAAAAATTAATGAACTAGAATGTAGGCGAAAAAACTAAGATTCCCCAACCATGTCAAATATGGGGTACAACTTGTGTTCTAAAATCTGAACTAAATCTCCATAAAAGACTTGTAATAATACTCTCGGAGAAGTTTTATGGTGGGTAATAAAGAATAAATGTGAGAAGGATCATCAACTAGAGTAGGGATAAGTAAAAGTCACAACCATCATATGTGGCGCAATTGGTTAAACCAATTGTGTGAGTGGGAGAAGGTCCTAGGATCGATTCCCACTCTTCACATCTTTGGTGGTGGTGGTGTAAGAGACCACTTTGGTGCGGTAAGGTGCCAAAAGCCCTAGGCTAGGGTAAAGAGGCAAAGTCTCTTTCCTAAAAACGGGTACACTAAGACAGGCATGTAAATAATATCAGTAGTTCGACCGTTGCAAGAAAGAATTTCGGCACCTTTCTGTATCCAAAAAAAAAAAGTAAAAGTCACGAGAGATTTCCCTATTGCAATAAGATCAGCTCTAAGGCATTTCCTTTTTGTATTGGTCACTACTCATAAGAACTCTTCAACATGAAGTTCCCTAGTACATACTGTTTGCAGATGATATCTCTTAGTTGCTAAGAATGTAACAGATGTTATTGTCAAATTAGATAGGTGGAGAGAGACTTTAGCATCAAAGGAATTCAGAATAAATCAAACATAAATTAAATTTATGAAGTGTAAATCTAGCAAAAATTGGAGGCAAGTTAGTCACTCAATAATGGCAAAAGATAAGAATACAAGGAGTGATCATTTTTGGTACCTTGAATCTATCACTACAAAAATGGAGACAATGAAAAGGATGCTAAAAATGGTATTGATGCAAGGTGAGTGAAGTGAAAGTAGCATGGATTAAAGGAGAAGAATATGAGTAGACGACCCCAAAGAGTTTTGCTTAAAAGATTCGTGTAGCCGACTCCAACGTTGTTAGGGAAATAGCTCGATCGTTGTTGTTTTTACTAAGGTCAATAATATTGCATAAATAGTGTTGCAGGAATTTGTATGCCAACATGCAGATGTTATCTGATACAACTACATGCTTCAAGAACCTCTTTCCAATTCAAGTACAAATAAAAGCTTCCCAGTTAATCTGAATTCAGAAGCTAAAGAATTGAAGCACAAATACAATAATTATATAATACTCCCTCCGTCCCAAAATGAGTGTCTTGTTTCCATTTTTTGCAAAAATTAAGGATTACAAGATAATTTAGTGTGTTTCCAATATAACTCTCACTTTTCCACCTACACCCCATGTGCATATTGTCCATGTGCATAAGTGATAAGGGTAATATGAGAAAAACAATAATATAATAACCTAAAAATAGAAACAAGACACTCATTTTGGGACAACAAATTTAGACAAACAGGACACTCATTTTGGAACGGAGGGAGTATAAAAAAGGGAGTTATGACACTATATTTTCTAATCCTGATCAAACGTTTTAACCAACAGGTGGAACTTGTCAATTTATTAAACATTTCTGCATCACTTTGTATCTTAACCTACAAAGCACCAACACTATCATCAATGAATGAATCTGTGTCTGACATAAGAATTGGATGTGATTCATAAATTCAGTCCTGACAAGATAGCGACAAATGTCTGATATGCAAATCAGTTAATAAAAATAAATAAATAGGACATGCTCCCACACAACGTCCTATTTTTCAATAAAAATATGATTTTTATATTTTGAAATTTGTCTAAACAAGCAAACAAACAAACCCCAAAGAAATAACAAACACACTTAGTATAAAACCTAAAAAATAGATCACTGAATCCATTGCCTACTTGTCATTATGGGTTGCACTGACTTGGATTACTTATTTGAACTGAACTTGATTCTACCCAAAAAATCATAAGTGTTTCGGCCAGTCACAAGTCGACACGTGACACCCGAGCGCCACGTCATTGGAAGCCCCGGGTCCACGTGCTCGAAGTCATAAGATGTCGAAGCCCCGAGAAGCGACGATGATCCCGGTGGT
>JAYMTH010002840.1:0-11847 GCA_036897465.1 Pelargonium australe
CCTCCGCCCCCTCCCTCGGCTCCCTCCCCCACCACTCCGCCTCCGTCACCTCCCTCTCCTTCTACACCCCTCCCTCCCTCTCCTTCCCCCGCAACCTCCTCTCCGCCGCCGCCGACGGCTCCGTCTGCATCTACGACGCCGACCCCTTCGTCCACCTCCAGACCCTCTCCCCCCACAAGAAGGCGGTTAACTCCATCGCCGTGCACCCCTCCGGGAAGCTCGCGCTTACCGTCGGCCACGACGAGTGCTTGGCGATGATCAATTTGGTCAGAGGGAGGAGGAGCTTCTACTGCAGGTTGGGCAAGGAGGCCAGCTTGGTGGAGTATGATTCCACTGGTGATAAGTTCTTTATGGTTATGGAGGACAAGGTGGGTGTTCATGCGGCCGAGGATGCGAAATTGGTTTGTGAATTGCAGAGCTCAAAAAGGGTTCTTTGTGCCTCTCCTGGAGAGGTTTGTTTCTGTCTTCAAGTTTTATTTTTGGATATTGTTGAATTGAAGCTTGTGTGACACATTGCTGGATTGTCATGTTTATTATGCAAATTGTCCAAATGGAACTGTTAACAGTGCCGTATTGTGCTTGAATATGAGTTGAAGTGGACGACGTAGTTGCTGTATAGGATGCTAGTTTGGAGGCTCATGTTGTGTGTGTTCTTGTGTTGTTATATTTAATTTCATTGCTATGCAATGTTGTGATTTTAGTTGGATTCTTCAAAAAGCATGTTCGTAGAGAGTTGGTAACATAGTGGACAGTATGTATAGTTTTATGTTAGGATTTTAGTCTTCGACTACATTGCTAAAATTCCAAAATGTAGGCTTGAGTAAATGAGCTACGGTGTCCCTGTGGCTGGCTCTCAATCGTGCTTTGTGAAAGAGAGAGTAGGAATTTGCTGTAGTTGCATGGGTTTAAAGATGATCACATCCCGAATATTGGGAGTTGGATTGGTATAAAAGATGGTGGAAGCAATTTCATGATTTAATGTATCTGTGATGGTAAATACATGTATGGATGAGCTTTGTCACCCCAAATCAGATTATGACCGTGTTTTATTATTGTACTACCCCTTCTTTTCTCCATGTAATTTGCTTTTAACTTTGATAGAACGGCCTTCTGTTCACGGGTGGTGAGGATCGGAATATTACAGCATGGGATACAAACAGTGGCAAGGCTGCATATTGTATCGAGGGTGCTCATTCTGCCCGTTTGAAAGGTCTAGTTGTCCTCTCAAGAAAAAATAGTGCTTCTGCTGATGAGGATCCCTATTTAGTGGCATCCGCGTCGTCAGATGGAGTTATTCGTGTTTGGGATGTGCGCATGGCTGTTAAGGAAAAGCCAAATCCATTAGCCGAGGCTAATACAAAATCGAGGTTGACTTGTCTTGCTGGATCATCTCTTAAATGTAAGTGATTGTGCGACTTCTTCAACAAACTTGTCCTTGCTTTAAGTTCCTGTTGATATGAAAGGATCTTTGATTATTTCCTTTGCCTTCTTTCAGCTTTGAAACGACCACAAGTTGCAAATGATGTCCCAAAAGAAGACCAAGATGCAGCGATGGATGGTCAAGAAGATTAGCGTAGTATAATTTGGTTAAATTGTTTGTATTTTATTTGAGTTGAAGAAGAGAAAACAGTTGATTTTGTAGCATTGCTCATCCTCTCAGGAGAGGATTAAATTTTGTTTTTGTAGTTTTCCCCCCTAACTTTTTATTCATTAGGTTAGTAATTACATTGTAAGGTTATGCAGAATATAGCAGTTTTCACAGAGATTCCGCTAGAATTTGAGGGTCACAGCGAGTTTCCTCCATACTCATCATATATACAAGATAAGGCTCTAAGGTTCCCAAAGAGGCTTCCCTGTAAACTCCAAGGTTCCCGCCAAGCTGGATCACCTCTAATACTCCCCGCTTCGTCGTGTCATCACCAAGTTCCTCTCATTTTTATGGCGCTACCCAATGTGGTACACATGATACTTGAATGGAATGCGAGAGCTTCCCAAGTTCATTTGGTGTTTCTAGTTAGGAGGCTAGAATTCCAATACCTTAGTGGGCCATCAAAAGAACACTATTTTTTCATAACTAACTGTATGACGACACATAATGAATTTGACTTCTAAGTATAAATATTATTCTTCATTAGTAAGAGGATGAGATTCATTACTTAATTGAAAATTTCTCTTTATAGAATTGTCTCTAAAGTCCTCCGTAGTGAGATGTGATTCGGATCTTTGGAGTAGAAGTTTACTCCTATGCTTGTCAAGTTTATGGGATTTACAACAGAGTTCCCTGCTAATACTTTGTTAACCTTGTGCAACCTCTAGAAATTCAAGAGCAAGGAACCATGCCTTCGGCTCTACTTCCAATCTTCCTGGAATTCGGAATTAGTATCCTCCTATGCTTGTCAGGTTTATGGGATTTACAACCGAGTTCCCTGCTAATACTTTGTTACCCTTGTGCAACCTCTAGAAATTCAAGAGCAAGGAAGTTCGGTCTACTTCCAATCTTCCTGGAATTCGGAATTAGTATCGAGTTCAATACCCATATAATGTAGTTACATATGGTAGAGACTAGAGAGAGTTTTACCGTCCTTATATGTGTCGTTCTCGGCTCAAAAGCATATTAATTTGAATGTGTTGTGAGCACGCTAAAAAAACTTGATAGTTAAGGGAAAAAAACAAGGTGGCAAGTAAATTACCATTTGAGACAGATGGCATATTCCAATAAAATGTGCATAATTGTGTTCAATCTGTAGAGACACGGAACAAAAAGAAAAGCTTCCATGGTGGATCGGACATAAATCCGTACATTCAAAGGGACATTTCTGTTAAGTCTCTTTCTCAGGCATTATCATTTGATTTGAATCTGCCACACAACCATTCGTCCGAGAGGAATCGATGCTCACAGTTTCCAATTTGGAAAGATACGAATAATTTAAGGTTCCACTTTCTCTCCCTGGAAGCGATCTCTCTCCTCCCTTTTTGGGTTTTCAATTCAAACCCTAATTCTCTCACCCTCTTTTCCAGTTTCATTACTTTCACATTCCGAGGTGATAAAAATTACATACTTTCATTTCCTCAATTTTTTTGCTTGATTTGGATTCGTTTTCGCATTTCATCAATTAACTAGCTGCTCGAAGTTTCGGATCGCTCCGTGGAATACAATCATCTTTTTGGTTGTGCAGAGGACGGTATGGAATTTGATATAGCTTGGGTCTTAAGAGAATTGAAACTTTGGTCTAATTCATGATTATGCTATTACATATTTTGTTGTTGTTTTTCGTTTTTTGTTCTTTACACTAAAAATGATTGTAACTTCTAGCATTCTATTTGAAGTCTGTCTTGATTGTCGTGTTCAATCCCATTAACATCAAAATGGAATATGGAGTTCATAGAAGAAAACAGAAAAATGCTATTTATTTCTTTGCCGTCAAGTTTCATAGTAGATAACATGCACATCATATCTTTCAGCTGACTGTATCTATTTTGGATTAGCTGAGATGTTTTTTTTTTCCTTTTCCTTTCATTTCCTGAAAATATAATGTCTTTTCAATTTTTAGTGTATTGCTATTCTATTATTATTATTAGTGAATTACTTTACTGTTTATTTGCCATAAAACTCAGTCTAGGAATTGAATATGATTTTCATTCTCCTGATCTTTGTGTTTCTAGAAGCAAAACTATTAACAAAGATAGAGTTCTAATATTTTTTGCCCCTAGGTTTGTATAGCTATCATGTAGCATCTAGGTGGAAGGTTTGATTAATTCGGTTTTGAGTCTGGTTCCAAGTTCATGGATGTATGAATGTTTCCTTTGTGGTGCAGGCTGTGATGATGAGACACTTATTTTTGTTGTGCTAATGTCATTGCAACTATAGGATTGGTCTCTAGTGCTGGTGCATTTGTGGGTCGGGGTTGTCAAAATTTGCCACTGATGGATGTGGATGGAGGGGGCACGTCAAGAGATTCTGCAGGAGCCCAATCAACTTCGGTTCGTTCAAGGCGATCTAAAGGTAAATTTATCATATTTATTGGGTTATCCTTTGCAATTTTTCTTTCATATATATAAATATTTATTTATTTTCTTATAACTAACTAATTGTATGTAATTGTGTATAATTATTGTACTGAGTGATGAGGCACTAGTTCAAACTAATTGTATTGTACAATGTAGAAACATGTGACATTTAATCAAATTTGAGACAAATTGTGCTCACCTAAATGTGTTCTTAAATATCTTTAATTTATGGCTTGTTTTTATATAAATTGGGTTTTTATATTTAACGGACTTATAGTGTAGAGTTGTGACTATACTCTAACATACTTGTTTTCGTTGCTCTGATGGAAAATGTGTGATTTTTGTGAACTTATTGATCCACAAATAGTTCACGAGGTAACAAGTTACTTAGCGGAATCATTTCTTTATCATAATAAAAAGTTGTACCTTTTTGTGATATTGTTACAACGGTTTTGCAGCTTTGTACCAGTTTACACAGCAGAGTCTCCCAGCTTGTAAACCTGTGTTGACACCGGCATGGGTGAGTGCATAAAATTTACTATATGTGATATATACACTTTTTTTCCCATCTACTATAGGCAAGTGTTTTTGTATTTGTGTGTGTGTCTGGTGGTGGTGGGTGTGGGGGGGATTGTATGACAACCCAGTAGCAGGACAATGTTGGACAAGATATGAGGATCACCAGATGAAGTTCTAAGGATAATATGCAGTATATTTTGATCCCGCTCAAACTCTCAGCAGCCACCCAAATGACCTGCTTAAAGTTTAGAGAAATTATTGACCAATGTATCAGTCTTGCATAGTTTAGATTCATATTAATTGTGGTTGCTTCTGATGTTTATTATCTCTCTGTAGGTCATTGCTACTTATTTCATAATGGGTGTCGTGTTTATTCCTGTAGGGCTTGTTACTCTTCGTGCTTCGCACCAGGTAAATCTTCTGATGTTGTGTATTATTTATTTTATTTTGTTCCAATCATGTTCACGCAGCATAGATCTACAAAACTTATTTGGTGTTTAATTTGTAGGTTGTTGAAATTGTGGACCGATATGATGCTGAATGTGTACCAGAAATGTTTATAAGCAATACGATGTCATATATTAGAGATAGCTCAATTCCCAAAAATTGTTCTCGCTTCCTAAAGGTGATTATTTTTCTTATAATTGACTATAATCTAAATGAAAATTCCCGTGGCTTCTAAAATCTGAATGCTCTTGTTAAGCTTCATGAGATTTATTGGATGCTTTTCTCTGATACAATTCTCTATTTATTTTCCCTTAGTGACTGACTAACTCTCTTGTTTATCTAAAGTTGTTATAGTTTGTGAAATGTATAGAAAAACTAATCATCTTGGAGGGAAGCTAATATTGTATATATGGGAAATATTTATAACTTTTTTATTTTTCTTCTCCCAATATCTTGCAAAAGCCTACAAGGAAATTACATTAGAAGCTAATGTCTTCCAACCACAAAATAACAAAAGTAAATAAGGAAAGTGTTTGTTCTTCTTATGTGAGAAAAACATTTGATGCATGAGAAAATTGTCCAGTGTTATTATTACCTGGTAAGGTTAAGACTCAAAATAAATAGATATGGTTTTAGTCAACATAAGTCTTCACAATTTTTATTCTAAAATTTTGATGTTCGTCCGATTGGGTTTATTTCCCTTAACATGTTAAAGCTCCTGATAAATATTATGATATCTTCTGTTTGCAGTAAAAGTTTATACTTTGCTGTCCAGTGTTGTACTCGTGTTATTGCAATAAAAAATTAGACAAATCACCCCTTTCCTAGCTCTTTTTTAGACTGTTTGATTAGCTCATACAGTATTTTATAGATTTTTCTAGCTTCATCTCATGACTTTTATCTGTTGGAAAGTTAATGATCCTGGTTTGACCTTGCACCCACTCAAACTAATTTCACCAAATTGTTATCTTTCTCATTTTGATCTAGTAGTCTATCCTGAAAAGGGAAAGGAACAATTTTGATAAACATTGTTAATTTCATCTCTATTATTACTACACTGGCTTTACTCTGGATCAAGATTCAAAATACAGAGTTTATAGCATTTTTCTTCTGCTGGTGTTAAATTTTAATCTG
The DNA here is from genome assembly GCA_036897465.1 of Pelargonium australe. NCBI lineage: Eukaryota > Viridiplantae > Streptophyta > Magnoliopsida > Geraniales > Geraniaceae > Pelargonium > Pelargonium australe. Next base: position 6,109 of record JAYMTH010002840.1, read on the forward strand.
TAGCAGTGTAATCTTGTTTCCATTAATGATGTCCCTTAAAAATAAGTCGTTGCCCCAAATATAAATTACAGTTCCAGATTGATCTTGCTCTGGTATAAACAAATGAGATGTTCAAAGCCTTTCAATCATCAAAGTACTTAGTTTCTGCTCTTGAGGGGAAATTTCCTAGCTGGAATGGGTTAGACAGTGTCAGCTAGGAAAAAAGCGTAGAAAGAAGTACAAAGGATGTCCCAATTGAGTTAGCCATGAACACAGGACTTACAGAGCAAGAAAGGATTTTTCTGCTTTCTGGGCTTTCCTTGGGGTTCTAATGCTTGGTTCATGATTAGTGTAGAAAGTAAAAACTACCGAAATTACATAGGCAAGGTCTTACTTTTCACTTACAAGCTGCTCAAGTTGGATTATTTCAGTATCTAGATGTAGTTTATATGTTGCTGAATTAGATATTATGTGTTTCCTTATTTGTTGATTCTTATGTGTTCATAGCACTGAAATGAAAACCTTCCAAGTTCATAGATTTCTCTCAAATACTACTTTGCTGCTTTTCAATATTTCTAGTTTGAGAAGAGACGTTAGACTGCAGTTCATGCTAGTTGACTTCTATTTAGGGAGATGCAAACTTTAAAACTCCTAGAGGAGGCAGTGACACGAGATGATCTGGTGCCCACTCAGCTTTTATTATGGATCTTACACACCTTAAGAGTTTTGAGTTGTGCTGTCTTAATTACTAAATCACTTGAATATTGACAAATTTTCCAATATGTCCATATACAAATTATCAGAACTTATGCTTGTGACTCCCTTTGTGGAATTTTCTTCCTTAATAAATTATTTTTTAAGGCTTTATTTAGAATCTTGATCACTTCAGAGCTTATGTATTCTAAACTTAACTACTCTTTCTTCTCCATTGATGATTTGATATCTATAATTTGCTTTGCAGGTACACAAACATATGAAAGCTCCAATATATATCTACTATCAGCTTGATAACTATTATCAAAATCATCGACGGTATGAGTTCTTTCATCTCTATTTAACTTCATAGTAATAAGTTGTTTTCCTTCATTTATGTTCTTGTTCATTATCTACCTTCTTTATTGCTTTGTTCTATATTCAAGTTTTTCTAATTAGTTTCATTTAATTAGGTCTTTATTATTAAGCTAGAACACAAGTTCATTTTGAGGAACTATTGTGGAACTATTGTGGTCTGTGGAAATCCTTAATATAATCTGTTCTTGGTTTTGTTAGTCTGTCTGCTACCATAAATTCATTTTGAGGAACTGATGTGGAAATCCATGATATAATCTGTTCTTGGTTTTGATAGGCTGTCTGCTGTTTTACTCATTTTTTTGTCATTACAGCTCCCCATGAATCCCTTCTTATATTGTTTTTTTTGTACACTTGCTTTGCCCACAAAACTAGGCTGTAGGAATTTCTAATAGTTACTTAATTGCTATGCTGATTCCAATCTTTTCAGGTATGTAAAAAGTAGAAGTGATAAACAACTTTTACTTGGACTGGAGTACAAGGACACTAGTACCTGTCAACCTATTGAGTCCAAAAACGGTCTCCCAGTTGTCCCTTGTGGATTGATAGCATGGAGTTTATTCAATGATACATATACATTTATTCGTGGGACAGAGCCACTGAAGGTAAACAGGAAAAACATTGCATGGGAGAGTGACCGGCAACACAAATTTGGGAAGCAAGTATATCCCTTGAATTTCCAGAACGGGACCTTGATTGGTGGGGGAAAGCTAAATCCCGAGATTCCTGTAAGTAATTACAATTTAACTTAACTTAGTAGAGTTATAATTTTCCGCGGGCTTATGAATTTGTTATCACAGTTTGCAGTGTATATTATATAGTGACCACAATTAGAACTAATCATGCAGGGCTCTCTTATGTACTATATTCAGCCCTAACTCATCAGATTTCTATTCTGAAGATAGTAGAGTAAAATATTAGTAATAGCTTACATGAAGATGTATCATACACATGTTCTTTCCTTTTGAATTGTTTAATTAGAACTAGTTTGACAATGATGGTAACCATAAAGTTGGTGGTAGAGTGGTAATAGCCCTTATATAAAACTGCTCAACTTTTTGTGGTGGTAGAGCAACACAAAATGAGTACTAAAATCAATCTTTTGGTGAAACTGTTTTGACCTGACTTCTGTTTGAGATTTGTTATCATAATATAGAATAATTCTCTTTTCCTTGATTTTTCTGGTCAAAACTTAACTCAATTTTTTTTGTTTGGTGGGTCACTTAACATTAATTAGCTAAGTGATCAAGAGGATCTTATTGTATGGATGAGAACTGCTGCTCTTCCTAGCTTCAGGAAGCTATATGGTAGAATTGAAGAGGATTTGGATGAAGATGATGTTGTAGTTGTCAACTTAATGAACAACTACAACACATACAGTTTTGGTGGAACAAAAAAGCTTGTGCTTTCAACATCTAACTGGTTGGGAGGGAAAAATGACTTCCTTGGTGTAGCCTACTTATTTGTGGGTTGCTCTTCAATTTTTATCGCCACGGTATTCATGTTGCTTCATCTTAAAAACCCAAGGTAATGTTCAACCATATCCACTTTGTTTTGTTGGATATTCTGCATATTAATGCCCTTATACATTTATTAGTATAATGATCATTCATTCATCAGGTGGAGATTGAGGTCTAATAAGCTAGGGCTTGTTTACAAATTACAATAGTCATACCAACACCAAGTGGTAGAGTGGATAGATGCTCACCTTTCATCCTTGAAGGCTTGGTTTCAAGCCACCCTCAAGGCAATGTGTTGGTATATATTGTAATGTGGGTGTGTGAGTTACTTAATAAAATATATTTAAAAAAAAAAAAATTACAATAGTCATGGTTAATCATTGTTATGTTATGCAGTATTGAAGAATAAACGAATTAAAGCTTGCATATCCAAATAAAGTGTTCTAGGTTTAATTGATTATTTATGATCATTTAATTTAAAATAATGGTAATAATATTATTGGAAAAACATTTTGTTTGGAATAAATCAAAATGGAACATGTATCAGTACTAACTCTGCTCATCAAGGGGTGTGTTAAAAAGAATATAATCTTATATAAACATGTAAATAATATTTCTATTTTGTAAAAAATGATCATAGTTGGCTGTTAATTGAAAGAGTTAGTATCTCCCAAACATTTTAAAGCTTTTGTATTAATGCAGGGTCTTTTAGAGCTCAACATATATTGGAAAAGCTGATTTTGATCATAAAGGGAGGGTTATCGATTTTTTTGTGCAGGAGTAGGGATTTAATTGTAAGATCTCTGATCTGAAACTTTCCAAATGGCTTTCTACTAGTAACATGGAAGGGGAAAAAAAAACAATAAAACAAAATAAAACCTTTGGCTATGAAGCTTACAGCTCTTGAGGAACCAGAGCTAGGAAAGAAGACAAATATTCATTTACACCCTCTAGAAAACTGAAGTAAAAGTCTATTTGATTGACCAATCCATTGGTTTTTGCAAGTTGCTGGTAACTTTTGATCCTAATGAAGGTAGGATTAAAAGTTGACGAAGCAAAGCAACTAGAAATAATTTGCGTATGCATGGTCTGTGGAAAGTTTAATGCCGGTATCTGATAGTCTGATACATTCATGATTTTTGCAGGCCGTATGGAGACGCAACATATCTATCTCGGAACAAGAAAAGCATTTCCATTTGAGAAGGTAATGCTGGTTGTTTCAAGTTAACCTAGAAAAAGGTTTTTATAGCTCATCTGATTAGTACCAAACTAATGTCCATTTTCAACAAAGTTGAGAAATTACAGAGAAACAAAGGTGATTCCATTTTTTCAAGTGTTAGAAAGGAACTCTTGTGTTGTGGTAGTTGTTACTGTACTACTATTGTGAACAATGTGTTAATGTAAAGTCATACTATTTGTAAGTGATTGGGGATACTGGAAATATAATTGCATTCACTTTATAAGATATGATGAAACAGATAATTGCAAAGGAAACAGTGAATTTGGCTTAGCCTAAACCGAGCCAATGAGATCCATTACGTTAAATCACTTGTGGGAGCGGAGCGGAGCGACCCGCTGACCCTGAGGTGTTACAATCTCATTGGTGGTTTAGCCTAGGTAAAAGACCCATTATGGTCCATGAACTTTCATGTTTTGACCCGATTTAGTCTCTGAACTTATTTTAACCTAAAATCGTCCTTGAATTATTTTGTTTTGAATTATTTTGCTGTCTCTCTCCGTATATATATGTATGTATGTATATGAGAATAAAACAATTTCTAGTAGCTTCCTTAGTTGACCTGTTCATGAGGGAATTAAGAGGAGTCATTGATCCAAGAAATTGACAAATTGCAGAACCACCCAGCCAGCCAGCCAAATCCCATCCCAAATCCAGCCAAATAACCAAACACTTGTCATGCAACCTGTAGTAGCTATTTTAACAAGCAAAAGTAAAGATTTGGAGCTACTCCTCCCAACAAAAACCAGTGCTCCACCCAAAAATGGACACATAGCAATTTATGGATCCCACTGCATTTAATGTGTAAAGTAAGTTGTGACACTAAATGTTGAGTTTTGATTCACAACTTGTATCTATCTCCAATCATGCTTGGCCTTATATATATCACCACCCTCAAGCTTCTATTATCCATATTTGCTCATCACCTCTTCCAATACAAGTACTTGTGACATTTCTCTCAAGACTTGTTTGTTCTCAAATTCATAGTAGAAAAATGGCAAATTCACGCATAGCAAGGTTTGTGATGGAGGCAGCTCCACCACAATATGTGAGCATCATGAGGCAGAGGAGGACATCAAAGATGTTGGATACCATAAGTGAAGAGGATCATGTCAAATCCCTTTCCTCGTCTTTGAAGAGCAGTTCTGCGGTCTCTTCTTCGCGTCCAGCTGCTGCTGCTACTACTGCTTCTGCTACTACCGTCAATTCAAAGTATCTTCTTCAAGAAGTTCAACGATCGTTTTCAATTTTTGATCACTAGAGCTCTATTCGATTGCTTTCGACTATGGCGAATTGAGAGTCTGGTTGATTATTTAGTTTGAAGACCAAGACTTACTGAAATTTTATTTAATCAGTGGGAACGAACACTTGTATGAATTGATTGACTTTTTCTTCCCACATGTACATGTATATAGATCAAACTTTCAATGATCTTGAACGTGCTTAATTAATGTATTCACTTTCTAATTAATAGTATTGTTATGACATATGGGACATATGTGCGTTTTTGTTCTAATTATTTGCTTTAATCCTCTGAATGGTTGGAGATAAATATTTTTGTCTTTTTAGATTGCAAACGATGTCATGTCAGTATGTTAATGGTTTCGATTAGTATGCTAAAATGTTGTCTTAGAGTCATCGTTATTTCCAGAAGGGACACCTTCATAATACATATCACAAACATTGAAATATAGAATTTTCTATTGTTATCTAATTTTCTATTTGGTTTATCCTATGGAGTTTTTGGGTGGGTCCGCACACTCAGTCTAATCTTCATTTGAGATTTGTTTGCAGTTAAAACTTTCACATCTTATCATGAATATGTTGGGCGGGGATCAAACACGAGCACTCTTCCCACTCACGCAGCTTGTGTTGCCAATTGTGCCTGTAAAGTACTCCCTCCGTCCCAAAATGAGTGTTGTTTGTCAAAAAAATTTGTCCCAAAATGAGTGTCTTGTTTCTATTTTTAGGTTATTATATTATTGTTTTTCCTAT
>JAYMTH010002841.1:0-11847 GCA_036897465.1 Pelargonium australe
GAAAGAGTTCGGTCATATAATTGTTTGAAGTAATGCAGATTTCTAGAAAGATTTGAACACCTTGTATCAAACAAAATGATAATCAGATACTGAGTACTTAAAGGTTACAGATCAATAATTAAAGAAAGAAAGAGTATCAGAAAGAAAAGAACCAGATCCCACCTGTGGTGGAATTTCTCTTATTTTTTGCTCCAACTGAGCATCATCCAGAAGTAAGGAAACGACATCCTCTGGTGCCAAGAGATCACCCTGAACATGACCACCTGTCATGACAAGCTGCTGGACAGTATTTTTTTGGCTTGCTCTCTGCAGAATCTTCTCTTCAACAGTTTCCTTGCATATAAGTCGGTAGACGGTAACCTGCACAATTAATGAGCCTTAAGTTACAAACTGAAGGAGGTGAGGAAGATTTGATATGCGGACTTGAGAATTCCCAAAGAACAAATAAAGAAAATGTTAGATAAAGCCATTCGTAGAACTTGTCAATTGAACAAATAAATAAAAAAGATTCAAGTGAGAACTGACATCCTTTGTCTGACCCAAGCGATGTGCTCTATCCATTGCCTGTAAATCCAAGGTTGGATTCCAATCACTTTCATAGAATATAACAGTGTCAGCAGCTGTCAAGTTAATGCCCAGTCCACCAGCTCTGGTACTTAGTAAGAATACAAAAATATCACTCCTGCAACAGATTATAAATAAAACTTTGAATTAGAAATGAACTCAAAGAACATTAGTCTGTTCAACTAGCAATAACACCAGGGGGGCTGAACCAGACCCCACCCATATCCACATGGATGGGAGCTATGGGCTTATATAAAGTATAAACACAAGTTGCTTTATCACAAATGAAAACAAAGAGAAAGGAAAGAAGAAAAAAATATCATTATAAGAGGCTCCTTCACACAACCATAATGTCATTGAAATCCCACCTATGCTGAAAGTCTTTGACCATGTCTCGGCGATCCATAATAGTAGATGATCCATCAAGTCTAAGATATCGATATTTCCTATAGTTCATGTAGTCCTGCAAACACATACTAAAGTGAGCATCAAAACAAAGAGAGTGTATTTCTTACAAATCTGCTACATGTTGCAGAAAAGTTCATAATTCACCAAGCTAGCTCGCTAGTTCAAGGCACTGATCCAACACTAGTTGAAGTTTGCAAACATGCCTTAGGTTCCACGAGTGTTCCATTTATCCAACCAAAGGCAGTCAAAGGGGCAGTCAAAGGGGCAGCCATGCCTCTATTATTTTTAATTAGTCGTGTACTTTTGTTTTGTCCATACAGCAAAAGGTACCTCAACAAAACAACTAGGCAGGAAGAGGCTAAGTATCCAAGAAGACAAGAAAACCAAGCAATTTAGAGGAAAACAAAGTCAATGCAGCTAGTATATGGCTACATTAACTGGAACATTACTGATTATGAAATTAATTGGTCACCTAGGGCCTTTTCCTACCTTTCCTTCTTCTGATGAGAACCACCTAAAGTTGAAACCACTTAAACAGACATTCAAGTCTACTTCACTTTTCAGTTTTCCTCATATATAAATCTAGGAATTTCTAATCAGATCTTCTTTCATTCAAACCCGCTCATTAACTTATTCAAGTATTTCTTGATTGAGCTATGACTATGAATATTCTTCGTGAAAATTACTCAAAACGATTACCTGGAAGAAGAGAATTGTTGTCATCCTGCCAGATAGCTTTTCTCATTTTTCAATGAAAGAACAGTGCATTTTAAGCTCCTCACCAGATATTTCCATTGGATGAGTTGTATATTAATATAGGCATATACCTCAAATCATCACTTTATACACAGTCCTGACATAACCTGCCAATTCTACACTTTATTTTTTTATAGGCAATACCAACAACACCTGAAGAGAAACTTGAACCAGAGACCTCGTGGGAATCAGGCGCCTTAAACCGCTTCCCCCAATGGTTGTTGGTGCCAATTCTACATTATAGTTGTACCTTTTTTAATATCTTAGTGTGCATTTTAGTTAGCGATGGCTTCTAGTAGCATATTAACTAAAACATCTATTTTTGCATGCATCTCATTAAAAAAAGCTACAAGTTAAAGCTCTGGCATTTGATATTGAGATCACAAAATATATATATCATGCAATCAAATCAATTAATTGTTGCATGCACCAGGTTGATTAAGGCAGCTACATGTACTACAGTACACAATTGAGTTGCAAACCAAAACTGAATATGATAACCTAGAGATTCCATCCCAACAATAATAGAATTACTAATAACTAATTAAAATAAAATAATACCTCAAGTATATTCAGCATTTTTGTCATTTGAGCGAACAGGAGAACACGATGATTGTCTGCCCGCAACCGTTTCAGTAGAATATCAAGTGTTTGGAGCTTCCCTGAATCCTAGACATAGTATATGAACTTCAAAATGTAAGTAATCCTAATCTAAGAAAATAAAATATGTGATAATGGAAAAGTATTATAAATACTGCAGGTAAAGAATACAATCATACTGTGAGCAACTTTGCCGGATCGAAGCTTTGCATGGGTGGAGAAGAACCAAATATCTTGTATGTTAACTCAAGAGCGGGTTGTGAAACAGGTAATTCAGAATCTATCTCTTGAATCAAATGATGGGGGGCATCTGGCTTTCTGGGTCCATTACAGTCAGACGTGCGTGCAAACCCAACAAGTAACCTCTTTACCCAAGGTTGATGTAGTTCTTCAATCATTTTGTAAGCAAAGTTCCTATCTGAGCAGCGAGCATTGATCTATCACGGAAGAGAAAAAACAATTACATTAATGAACGTTGAATAAGCTATTCCAATTTAAATAGTAAAAGGCAGTTACTAAAACAAGACATACCGGGGGAGCTCTGGTTCTTGGAATAGATGTGTAAGTTGAACTAAGAAGCCTAGCACTTGACAAAAGCCGCTCCTGGTGAGAGATGATTAAGGCCTCAAATGGAGCATGGCAAAGGCCAGTTGCAAATTTCATTTTAAGTAAACTTGTCTCAGATCTTGAGGGCATCAATAACATTCGTGTAACGGCTCTAAATTTGCCCCTCTCAATGTCACATGAATTATAATCATCATCCATGGATTCCATCAGTGAATCTAAAATATCATCCAAGAACTGTCGATCCCATCTGATGATGGAAAATAACAGTCTCTCCATAAAGGAACTGTTAGCCACAAATGCAAGCTCTGATGAAGACAAGTCCATTAAGCGGGTAAAACCAAACGTTCCACTTTTTACTGACATCCCATCTGAGTCCAGAGGAAGTGTAGATCGATATACATTCTCTGAAGAGAATATATTAAAATATTTGTGAAATGATTCTTTGCATATACCATTCCCACCTGGTGAACAAAGTCTTCCAGGACTTTCAACTATTTCTTGATACAAGAGTTTTGGCATCTGGAAAAATGAAAGAACTAGAAAGTTACGCTGAAGTAATTAATATAATTTAACTAGTTAGTTAGACAAAACTCTACACTCTAAATGTGACATCTCAGAAACAGATATAAAGCATGTCCCTTTTGCGTCATATTTTAACTACACTACTAGAATTCTGCCCATAAATTTAGGAACAAAATAACAAAAAGTATAGAAAGAATAAAAGCAGTTGAAGAATAAATGATGACGATGATTATGATGTAGATAAAGTGAATTAGCCAAATCTCTAACCATTTTTTTTGCTGGACTTATTTTCCAAAAAAATACAAGATTGTGGAAAGAAAAAAAAATATACTTCATTCTACTTCTCTAAAGTAGCACTTGTTGAAAATTATCACGACCTATGGGGATAAATTCAAACATTGTTGTACTGCCAATGCACTGACTGGGATAAGAAAAACTATAATCCCAGGGGTACACTGGCACCAAGTGAAACCTCTGTCCATTTGAAAAGATAACCAAGTGTCTAACCCATATTCAAATGTACCTCACAGCCAAAAATAAAAAGAAATGGAACTGGAAAATGAATCCTGTTATATGGGTGTCTAAATGTAGGTCGGTAGATTGTGTGTGTGTGTGGGGGGGAGGGGGGGGGGGGGGGGGGGGGTACGCAACCTTTTTTATGGAAGGATTAGAGTACACTTCCAAAAAATATGAAGAAAGTACCTTGTATACAATAGGATTGTAGCCTCCTGGATAGTGTATGTCCTCCAACTCGCCAAAGGCAGGGGCCAAAAGAGCATTTGGAATCTCTCCAAAATAAAGGTATGTACTTCCTTCGTTCCTTTCAAATAACTCAGGATGGTTGCAAACCTACCATACAAGCAGGACATTAGTCATACTCATGGTTAAAGACCAATTAAAGATTTAGAAAATCCCACTGTATTGACATAAAACTCAAGTGGACGACAAATAGTTAACATACCTTTCTTAATTGAATGACAATATTCATTAAATTCATAATTTTCTTCTCATTAAGATGCCCACGGGTGCCGTCAAACAACTCAACGAGAGATATCTTGTTCTTAATAGCTCGGTAAAAAGCCTGCTGTCGAGAACTCAACTTGCAGTGCACTGTAACCTCCGTTTTCCTAGTCAGCTCAGAAACCACATCCTTTTTAACTCGACGTAGCATGAAAGGCTTCAGAATAGCATGCTGATAAAAGGATGAGCAAGAAACACCTATCAAAAATACATTCACAGCATGGGTGGAAATTGTATATTTCCTCGACAGCACAATAGAGGTCAAGAATTATTACAAACTAATAGATGAGTTTGGACGCTAATAGCAATATCTATAAAGGAGTATACTGGGAGAAAACAGATGGAATGATAAAGGGATAACATATTCATTTTCCAACAATGTTTCTCGAACACAACTTCCGATGATGAACTTGAGCCAGAGTGTCAAACATTCAATTCCACTACCTCAATACTCCATACTAGCCGAGAACCTAAGCGAGTAGCATTTCAAACCAAATAGGGTATCAAATTTATTCTGAAACATTTGGGTTTAAGCCAGAGATATGAAACATTCAACCCATACAAGCCAAAAACTTATGTCAATGTGTAGCATTTCAAACTAGGCATTCTGAAATATTTGGGTGATCTAGCCAAGAATGGGATTTTCAAAAAGTAAACATATAAGTGATTATATGGAGTTGTGATTGTGAACATGCAAAAATATGGGATTTTAAGAAAGCAAACATAAAGTGATTATCAAAAGAAGATTTGTTCAAGGGATTTATCAGAATAGGAATTTATCTTAGGACAGCCTAGGAAAACAAACCGTGAAAAGTATTCTCAAAAAGCTATGAAGCAAACAAAATGTGCAAGTAATATTAAATCTTTAAATCAAATGCCAAGTCAACAGGGAGATTCAACCCCAAAGGTTGACTAGCCCATAAGATACTTTTTTTTTGTTTGTAAATGCATTAATGTTTAGTAGCTCTCCAAGGATGTTACAATCCAGACAAAATAATGAATGGAAGTAAGAAACATGCGTTAAAGAAAATGATCTAAACTAGTATGTCAATAGCTTTGACATTGGTAAAGACAACTAGATATCTAGCAATGAGTAAAGTAGGAAAATGAGGTCCTCATCTCTCTATTGAATTCCTTGTAAGGTGTTCACCCCCACTCAATAATCAACATATAAGGACAATATAAGATATATCAGAACTCTATATTCTTCAAGATTCTGTTTGGATTTGATTTGAAATTCAGAATTTAAAATGTTGTATTTCAAATACAAATATAATGTTAGGGGAACCATTCAAATGACAAGGTAAGAGCTGTCATTTGAAAATGTTGTAGGCATGTTTTGAGCCCTATTGGATTTGAGCCAAATCAATATTCAAAGTCTTTGTGTATCCAAACATTGGATTTGACTCAAATCCAAGAACATAAATGGACCATAAGGAAAGATGAGAATTATTGACCCAAACAAGTGTTAAAGAACATGTTTCTAAAAAATCACCACATAACAAAGGCGGGAATCACAGCGTAGTCTATTATGAATTTATGTCTGTAATCAAACTTATGGAACAAATGTGCTCACCAATCTATTTAGCTGGTGTTCATTCAAAGTGCCACCATGTTCTGCATGACTCTCAATTCTGACAACAGCAAAAAAACAATGAAGAGTCGCTAAAAAAACAGTAACATTTTTGGTTGTCAATTAAATTTCTTGAGGATTATACAAACATGCTTGCAAGACATACCCTTTTGAGAACCACTCATTAAATTGTTCATGGCTGTCAAATAAAGTTGGCATAATGAAATGTAAGAGGGCCCACAATTCTGCCATATTATTCTGGATAGGTGTACCAGTAAGAAGCAAGCGGTTCCGGCAATTAAAACTGAGCAGTGTCTTCCACCTTATACTGTCAAATTAATACCAAATAATGTTAGTGTGAGAATAGAAGGCATAACGAAAGTTACCTATTATGATGAACATATTGAAAATATTCCAACAATTAGAATACTTAAGAATTTACCACATGGGACATGCCACTTAAGCCAACTTCCCACAGTTGACTTTTTTTATCAAACATTATCCCCCAAAACACACACACACACACATTGACAATACAGAAGTAAATACCTGTTTGAACTTTTAATAGCCTGAGCTTCATCCAATACCATATATTGCCATTTCACTCGCCGAAAATACTTTTCATCAGACACTAGCAGTTGGTAGCTGGTAATGAGAATGTGAAATCCAGCCTCCCTGGCAAACAAGATAGAGTTCACAATTACATAAACGAAATACATTACAGCACTGACTAATAGTACTTTTAACTGACTATAGACAAATAAGAAAAGAGCTATTGAAAATAGATCTGAAGAAAAGGGGCAGTTAGAGCTAGATGTGAAGTCAAATATTCAAGCCTCTTCTGCATTTAGATGGCAGGGGTATTTTTGCAATGAAGTGACTGATAACACATATATCTATTGATGCTCCCAGCTACACAATATGTCTCCAACTCTCATTAAAAGAAGAAAATAAAAAAATCGCCCATTTGCATTAGTATTATAGAAATTCCGCCACAAGGTCAATCTTTTCTGGACCACCTCCGAAAGATTGTAGTAACACTAACTTTAGGTGCAAGCTTAGGAATTAGGGATAATTTATTTATCATTGAGTTACCCACAGCCACAATATCATTGGATTTTATTTTATGACAATCCCTGTTGAAACTGATAAATATGTTAATCGTAATCTTCATTAGACATTGTTGAAGAACTGAGTGAACACAAATCTAGAGTTTGCACTCTTTCTCTCTCTTTCATGTATTTCTTTCAATTTATTGGGAAAAAAAAAATGGGTCATTTTGGTGTGGCATCACTCTGTTTTGATCTTTTTTGCATTATGATACAAGCCAACAGACAGTCAAGCTTGATGTCATTCTATGCAAAAGCACCATGTACCTAGTACATCCATGACATTAACAAGTTTCTTCAAATATTTCAAACACAACACAAGCTTACTACAATTATACCATATTTTGTGAGTAGTGCATTTATAAATGTCAAACTGTCTCCAAAAGACCCACCTTTTTATCAGAGTTTATCTAAGCAAAAGAAAGAGAAGTGCAGTTGGAAGACAATTACCTGCGATACAAACGCTTAGGGTTGATATTTTTCCTAAGGATGACACGCTCTTGAAGTCCACCCCAATATGGAAGGGTTTTCAAGTCAGGGCAGAAACGACCGATTTCATCAGCCCAGTTGTTCAGCACAGAAGCAGGTGCAACAACCAAGAAAGGCCCCCATATATTTTTCTCCTGTATGGAGCAACCAACCAAAGCAAGTTACTATATAGAGAAGTCCACAAATAGATAGCAGGAAGTAGAATAATTACCTCAGCCAAGTGAGCCAGGAAAGCCATTGCTTGGATTGTCTTCCCAAGACCCATCTCATCAGCAAGAATGCCATTTAAACCCTAAATAACAACAAAGAACATAAAATTTCAATGGTCACTGGTGAACATGCAAGAGAATCAAAATGTGTTTTTGTGTGTGAGTATCCCTGTCTTTCTTTTAGAATTTCTTTACAACCTGCTCGTAGCAATTAACTAGCCATTGAAGACCTTTCAGCTGATATTCTTTAAGACGACCTTTGAATAACTCAGGTGTTTGAACTGTTGATGTTACAGGCATAGTGGAGCTGAAAAAATAGGTCAGCAAATAGTTCGGTTCACGGACTACAAAATGGCTTGTCTTCAAAGACCTCAAACTAATTTGGAAGAGTTAAGCAAAGAAAAACTCACGGGTTATGAAGATCTATATTACTAGATCCTCCAACAGAGATATCTTGCAAAGAGGCATCAGTGTCAGAAGCTTGGCACAGCTTCAGATATTCACTATCAAATGCATTTGTTATCTCTTTCTGCTTAGAGACTGCATCTTGAGCAGCTCTCCAAGCTTCCAATTTCAGTTCAGCCTCCTCAGGGTCTTCTTCCCCAGTGAGCCCAGCATCTGAAGGGCTCAAATTTTCTTCTTGATCCGTTGCTTCTCCAGGAGGCAAAGCTTCAGCAGGCTGAGAATTTAACTTGTTTTGCATAAAGTGACTATAGAGCTCTGTCTGTTTAATAAGGAAATTGAGCCTATGCTGCTGCCTCTTTGCTTCTCGCAGCTCTTGTTCACGCCTCAATGCTTCCGCAGCTTCTCTTTCCTCTTTTTTCCTCACTTCTGCCTACAATGTGAGAGATTTGTCAGGACTTCTCTGAAAATTGGTAGCGTATTAAGTGAGCCTAGGGTGCATACATCAGTAAACAGGGTCCAGCACATAAAAGAGAGGACCCATGGGCATGCATACTAGATTTGTCCCCAAAAAAACAAAACATCAAGAGACATAATCGATGTGATGCAATACTGCTCCATCTGATGAAATTGCAGACAATGTACTTCTCTTAATAAAGATACTTTCTTCTAGTCAACCAAATAATATTGTAGAGTGATCTAACTTTAAAATGAATTAGAAGAATACCATCTCCTTATCTACTCTCTTCCAAAGCAGTAACATGTCCCTAGCTAGCTTCCTTGTGCGAATCGCAGCACCTCTCATCAATTTGTGCGATCGACTAACCTTCATTTTTACCTGGAACAGAAAAGTGAAAATCAGTAGTGCATCAGGATATTATAATATAACCGAAGCCAATGAAAATAATTAACAATATATAACTACAAAATCCAAAAAGTACGTGCCTCCCTTTGACAGTTTTCTGAGAACCTCTTGGCATCAATTAGTTGTTTTTTGTGAAATGCAGAAAAAATTCTATGATGCTTGGGTATGTCCCTTCTGACAATGTTTGCCCAAACTTTTCCAATCTTTTCCATTTCCTCTCTCTCAATTGCAGATGGATCTTTCTCTACCTTTTGCTTCTTGGGTAGACTGCGCTCAATGATCTGCAGTCCAGGAAAAATGAAATTGAATACAATGGAAAATAAAGAGTGATATATCCTTCAGAAAGTCAAAAGAACAAATGTAAATAATCAGTATTGAAGGAGAATTATGACCTCATACGTGTCTCCTTTCTCCAAAACTTTTACATAGTAAACCTGCAAAACGCCACCTTCAGACAAAATAGATCTCCGTATGCTTCCAGCTGCCCCCTCCGGAATCGATGAATTCAACCCAGCATCAGACACTTTGAGATTGAACTTTTGGGCAGAGCTAGAAACTGGCAAAGCCTTCAATTTTGCCTGAAGAGACTCATACTGAACCCGAGGCTCTCCCATCACAGCTCTATTTCTGGACCCAAGCCTCTTATCACTGGCCATCATTGCAGCTAAGGATCCCAAATCCAATGTTCCCTTCAAGTAAAATTCCTCCACCCGGATATCAGATGAGCACGGTAAGTTCAGCGCTGGTGCAAGCTTATCATAAGTTGGAGGAATCTTATATGTTATGCTCTCCCCAATATCCAAATAAGCAGGTTCGTAGATCATTCTGAACAAATACATTACAAAAACAATTCATTTCTAACAACAGAGTTTTTTTTTTTTTTTAGAACAATTTTTGACAACAGAGTTAAATGAATATATCAACCAAACTCACATTTCAAAAAATTCCCATAAAGTTAGAAAGAGTACACTAACCTATCAGTGCCGTAGTTGGGTACCATATCTGATTCGCGATAGTTACCGGACTTCTGGGAACTAATGTCATTATGCCATTCAGATGTGGTTTCCACATCATGTAACCCTCCTCTGTGCTCATTCCCCAATTTCCGACTTTTAGAAGATGAATTATTACTCTTTTGGACTGGAATCCCCATTCGGGTCAAGGCGGGACTTGTTGAATCCTTTAACCTCCTCTTGTACTTGAGGATGTGTTCCCCGAGCATTGCTCGGTATCGGTCCTCAGTGATGTGTGGCCTGTAAGAACCAGCTTCTTCCTCGTTGTCAATATACCGCTTTTTTTTCTTAGCCAAGCTCAAATCTTTATCAGACATTATCCCATTACCATTGTTCCCCATTGCTCCACCTATTAAATATCAACCAATAAAGTACCAGAAGTGTATAAATCCCACTGCTCTCAAGACCAATCATCCAATCACTAGAAAAAACTACAATGCCGGAGAGGGAAAGCAACAAGACTCTTACACTAGGCAATTACAGACAGATAGATATTGATTTTAACTATAGGATCAGAACTGGGCCTACCTTGGCTACCTCTGCTCTCATCCTGACTGCTATTCCCATAATAATCAAAATCATCATCTTGTTGTGGAAGTTGTAAGTTCATCACAGACTACAATGCAACCCATGAATAAAAAAATCACAATATAATTCATACAAAAATCATCATTAAAAAACTTATAAACAACACTAACTAGAAAACCAATAATTGAATTTTCCAGCATCAATACGAATTCAATTTCCACATCCCAAATTAAGCACAAATCAGACATAAAGACCCATCTTTTTTCACAAATTGAAATCAGCTAACACGAACAGAGCAAGCACAAATTCCACTAAACAAAGCAAACCCATTTGATAAGAGCAAAAGCCCAGGTGAAGGACCTCAAGGTTGAAGAGATTGGCGTAGGAGAGCGAGTCCTTTCCTCGCCGCTTGTTGTCCATGTGCTACGTACGAGACACTCAGTATAGGAAAATAGAAAATCAATGTCGTCGAGTAGCATGGAGGATTAGCTCGGTGCAAGTAGAATGAGAAGAAACCCTAAGCCAGGACCATAGAGTCGTGGCGAGCTAGAGAGAGACAGAGAGGGTGCGCAGTATACGCAGTGGACGCAGGCGGTATGGGAAGCATCGGGCGCTGCTAAAGTGCGCCAGTATGGTTTTGTTATTGGGCTTTTTTTGTTTTTGAGAGAGGTTCATGG
Source organism: Pelargonium australe (assembly GCA_036897465.1). Taxonomy (NCBI): domain Eukaryota; kingdom Viridiplantae; phylum Streptophyta; class Magnoliopsida; order Geraniales; family Geraniaceae; genus Pelargonium; species Pelargonium australe. The sequence goes on from JAYMTH010002841.1 coordinate 11,303, forward strand.
ATTTCTTTTAGCTGTTTCTGTTCGGTTCTTGGTCGGAGCCGTCAAGTCAAAATGGATGCATGATAGTGTCCACTATTCAAGTTTCGGGTCAATTTTTCAGGATCCAGGAGTATAACCCAAAAGTGTATGTGAAATGCGGATTTGCTTAGATTCGGATTGATAACGAGTATTTTGAATTTGGTACTAAAATGATCTATGTTAGATCGAAATTGATAAAGTTTGAATTTCACAAAAATGACCAATCGATTTTAAGTTGAATTTGATTACGGATGCACGCGAATCAGTCTACTCAAAAGAAGTACAACATTTTTTTAGCAAGTCTTGTCATAGTAAATAATCAAGTATATTTTAAGCAATATGATTTTCTTTTAAAATAGTTTTGATATCAATGACATATGTGAGTTGAAATATCACTACCTTAATTACGGACATTGATATAATTGACAATTTGGAGCTGAACCTAGGGGCAACCGATCCTACCAACTTTCGTGTTGGGTTGGCCTCGAGTAAACTGCATGATACTATGTCTAAAAACTAAATTATGA
>JAYMTH010002842.1:0-11847 GCA_036897465.1 Pelargonium australe
CGGCTTCCGGCCTGGTTTGTAGGCTCCTCGGGAGGAGGGTCGATGACGGCCAAAATGAGGAGCTGATTGCTCGGGTTTCAGCAGAGGAGGTCCACGCAGCGCTGAAGTCTATGCACGGGGACAAAGCGCCGGGTCCCGACGGCTTGAATCCGTCTTTTTTCAAGGAGTATTGGGACGTTGTCGGAGCGGACGTGGTTGATGCTTGTACTACTATTCTGGAGTCGGGAGTTTTGCCGGGTAAGCTCAATGATACGTTAATTGTTTTAATTCCTAAGAAGCATAAGCCGGAGGTGACGGGGGATTTACGACCCATATCATTATGTAACGTGCTCTATAAAGTTGTGGCTAAGGTGCTGGCGAATCGATTAAAGAAGGTGTTGGGGGCTTGTATATCGGAAGCCCAGAGCGCGTTCCTTTCGGGTCACATTGGTTTGGCAACTGAGATCCTGCACTACATGAAGAAAAAGACGCAAGGTGACGGGTTGTGGCGTTAAAGCTTGACATGGCAAAAGCCTATGATCGTGTTGAATGGGGTTTTATAATTGATGTAATGCGTGCTATGGGGTTTAGGGAGCGGTGGGTGGCGTGGATGAGAATGTGTATGTCGACGGTTCGGTATCGTATCATTACAGGGGATGGTTTGTCGGAGAAGGTGGTTCCGGAAAGGGGGCTTAGGCAAGGGGACTCGCTCTCACCGTATTTGTTTATCATTTGTGCGGAGGGATTGTCGATGTTGTTAAAGGAAGGTGAGCGGAGGGGTAGAATGCATAGGTGTCGGGTGGCTCGGTCGGCACCGGCAATTTCTCACCTATTTTTTTTGCTGATGACAACTTCTTGTTCTTCAAAGCAGGTACGGTAGAAGCTGAGTTTGTGAAGGAGGTCCTATCAACTTATGAGCAAGCTAGTGGTCAAATGGTTAACTATGCTAAGTCTACTGTAATTTTTAGTTCAAAGGTGGAGGTTTCGGTTAGGGTGGCGGTGAGTGGGGTGTTGGGTCTTAGGGAGGAGAGTGAGGTGAATGGCTACTTGGGTTTACCCGTTAGCATGGGTCGAAAGAAGAGCGAAGTGTTTCGATTTATTCGTGACAAGGTTGCGGGTAGGCTCCAAGGATGGAGTAGGAGGTTGTTGTCGAGAGCTGGGAAGAAAATTTTGCTTAAAACGGTGGCACAAGCGCTGCCAAACTATGCTATGAGTATCTTCCTTTTACCGGTGGATACGTGTGCGGCTATAGAACGAATGATGAACTCGTTTTGGTGGGGTTCGAGTTCACAAGGGTCGAGGGGTATGCGGTGGTGTTCGTGGGATAAGCTGTGTGAGAGTAAAGGAGGAGGTGGGTTGGGCATGAGGAAGTTACGAGAATTTAACATTGTCTTACTCGGCAAGCAAGGGTGGAGGATTATGTCGAGACCGGGTAGTTTGTTGGCGAGGGTTTTGAAGGCGAGATATTTCCCGCGTACATCATTTTTGGATGATCCGGTAGGGTCTAACCCTAGCTATTTTTGGAGGAGTATTCGGGCGGCGCAATCAATGTTGAGGGTGGGTTGTTTTGTCCGAATTGGAGATGGGTTGACAACGAGTATCTTCAATGATCCTTGGCTACCTATGGTGGAAGGCATGAGGGTGAGAGGTCAACCTCCGGTAGGGTGGGAGGAGGCGCCGGTGGCTTGCTTATTTGAGGAAGGACGGAAGGAGTGGAAGTGGGACTTGGTTGAACAAGTGCTGCCTCGGGAAGATATGCGTGCAGTTGGGGATATTCTGTTGAGCAGACGCAATGTGGGAGATAGTTGGAGATGGAAATGGGAGAAGAATGACAGCTACACAGTCAAATCGGCTTATAGGTGGCTGCGGAGGAGGGATGGAGAGGAAGGATTGGAGGTAGGTGATGGAGATATTTGGAGGAAGCTGTGGAAAATTAAATGCCCAGCCAAAGCAAAAGTCTTCGTGTGGAGGGCGTGTCGAAGATTTGTTCCTTCCAAGACAAGGTTGTAGGAGAGGAGAGTGGAGGTTAATGTGGTGTGTGACAGTTGTGGTAGAGAGCCCGAGAGTTTGGAGCACGCGCTGCTCGGATGCAAGGTGGCGGTGGACTGTTGGAGGGGAAGTGGGGTTGGTGTGAGATGGGATGGAGTTGAAAGTTTTGAGCAGTGGTGGTCGAAAGTTATGGAGAAGGAGGAGATGAAAGTAGTGGGAAGAGTTGCAACTCTTTGTTGGTTCCTGTGGCGTGCCAGAAATGAAAAGGTGTGGAACGATTTGAGTTGGTCACCGGAGAAGGTCCTGAAGCTGACCGGTGACCTCTTTGATGGCTGGTGGAAGTGCACAGTAGTGAGGGAGGGGAGGTGAGAGGAACCAGTTTGCAGAGAGCTCCAAGAAAATGGGAGAGGCCAGCTTGTGGTGTTGTGAAAGTGAACACTGATGCTGCAGTGTTCGTCGAGGAGGGCTGGTCCGGTGTTGGATGGGTTGCAAGGAACGAGCACGGTGCATGTGTAGGTGCTGGCTGCAAGTCGATCATGGCGGCCATGGAGGTAGGTGAGGAGGAGGGATGGGCCATGAGAGAGGCTTTGGAGTGGGCGTGCTCGATGGGGTGGCGGGAGGTTGTTTTTGAGTCCGATGCGCAGCTGCTGATCAAGGATCTTCAAACCGGTTCTGCGGTGTCGGGGTGTGAGTTGGTGGTTCGTGATTGTTTGGCTCTTGTTGATCGTTTCGACAAGGTCGTGTTTGCTTTTGTGCATCGTTCAGCGAATCGGGTAGCTCACGAGTTAGCTCGTCTACCTCGTTCTATGTCTGGACGTGGAGTTGCTTCTATTTTTGATTTGCCTGTCGTTATTCAATCTTGTATTTCGAATGATTTAGCATAAATAAAAGTGTTATTTGCATTCAAAAAAAAAAGTTTTTATTATCCCGTGCATCGCACGGGTACTTTCGCTAGTATATATTTATAGAAATATTGAAGCTCCATGCTCTTGACACCTAGAGACCTAAAGGAACACTTGTCTTCTTGAATGTTATAATTGTTCGGATGCTAGACACATATTAGGACACTTGTTTTCTTGCATGAGATAAGTGTCTGCATACTCTAACCCAATTAATTTTAACTTACACTTCATTAAAATTCATGGATCCGGACGAGTAGTTCTGTTTCCACCAATTCACTTGGATGAGTATGGATGAAATTTAATGAGATGTCATCACCTCATTGATTTAGTTTAAGCCAAAAATAAGTTGGTTCATAAATACTCTCGTACTTATTGTCACATCTTATACCAAATTTTGATCAATTCAATTAAAAAATTATATTTAACAAAAAAAATTTTGAGAGCAAAAAGACTGCTTATATTAATTCAGAGAATCAGTAACTATTACAGCAGTTAAATCTATTGGGCACGTAGACCCTAACCAACTAGTTAAATTCAAAACATTGAAAGACGATCTAGCTAACAAATGAGCCGCTTAATTTATTAGCCGTCCGGCGAATAGAAACAAACTCCACACTAGTAAAAGAAGAAGAAACTGACAGAATGTCACCAATAACAAGACTCAGGGCACTGGAATCCTCCCCTCCAGTCTTAATAGCCTGCACAATCAAACTCGCATCGGACTCGATAATTATATCATCCCACCCGAGTCTTTATTCACGATAAAGCCTCCCGAATTGTAAGCGCCTCAACTAGAATTGGATCAAGAGAACCGGACCAACTAATACGACCACCTCCCAAACAATGTCCCCTCGAATCCCAAGCTAACCATCCTCCGCCGGATCGATCTAAGGAGGCAAAAGTTGCACCATCAGTACGTATTGACTTTAATATATGGCTGTGATGGTTTCTTCCAAACTGATCTTGTCCCCAACCTATTAGAACTTGCCGGAGTATACCTTTCCAAAGACTTCATGCTCGCGGCTTGCCATTATTGAAGCATGGAACTCGACATCGCGTATGTACCAGCCACATCTAGCCATGAATTGTTCCACACACCATCATTCCTTTGCTTCCATATACTACATGCTAAATAACAAGCTCGGGTTAATAATGTGTTATCATTTCGAGAGATTAAAGACAACACCCAATAACCCAATGAGCCACTAGCAAGTAGCATCTCCCACACCACGCAGACCCAACAGTGCCCAACAACTCATCGCAAAAGAGCAATGCAAAATTGCATGGCTGATAGTTTCTATACCGGAGCAACACCGAGGACATAACGGGGACACTTCAACTCGGCGAACAACTAACTCTACAAGAAATATTACTTTCCGCGATAACTAATCCTATCACTTAAACTCATTTTATGTCACCAAAAGTTAATATTTGTTGTAACCAAAAGTTTTGTCACCAAAAGTTCTAAGTGCATGACTGGAACTAGTTTGTCACGTAAAGTATATTTTTGGTGACTGGAATGTTGTCACAAAAAGTATTGGGCCCATATTTTCATCAATATTGGGCTTTATCTGTGACAAACTATTTGTTACCATTTCTAAGCCCAACTTTTGTATATTTATTGACGACAACATTATTTTTTTCCGTCACCAAAAGTGAGATTTTTTGTATATAAACTTCCAAGAACCGGAAGTGCACCTGACACCGCCCGCCACAAAAAATGCTTCACTTTCCCTTGAGCCGGAACGGACCAAATATTGCGCCAAACAAGAACCATATGATGGGTGGCCACTTGATTATGCGACAAACGAAACCCGCTTTTAACCAAATAGCGCCCGTTCCTTTCAAATTTCCAAAACCAACAATCATGAACAGCTCTAGTACTTAGTTGAATTTTCATAATTTCCCGGCTCGATTCATCATCAAACACTGCCAACAATTTATCCAAGTCCCAGCAATTTGTACCAACCTCCCTCAAATCCGACACCATCACTGACGGGGCCGAGACCTGATTCTTGTGTGCTTTTAATTGAGGTACAAAAGTAGGGAGCTGTGTTTGTACTGAACATAATGACAGACTTGCTCATGTTTACTCTCTGCCCTGAACATGACTCATATAAGTTTAGAGCTTCTTTAACGACAATTGTTTCTTCCTCCATTGCTTTGAAAAAAAATCAAAGCGTCGTCAGCAAAAAAACAAATGAGAAATCCTTGGTGCACGTCTCGAAACACGACACCCATGTAGGAGCCCTTGCCTCTCTCTGAACTGTAATAATGCCGATGAGCCTTCAGCCACTAAAAAGAATAAATAAGGCGAGATTGGGTCTCCCTGTCGCATCCCCGCTCCGGAATAAATTGGTCTGAAAATTGTCTATCAAATCAACCCAAAATTGAACCGAACAAACACAACTCATAATAATCGAGACCCACCTTCGATTGAAACCCATTTTTAACATTATTTGGCGTAAGAAATCCCACTCAATGCTATTATAGACTTTGGCCATGTCCAATTTCAATGTGCACCAACCTACTTCACTTGACGTTCTCTTTTGTTAGTAGTGAAACAACTCATTAGCAACACATATATTGTCAGATATTAGTTTGTCCAGGATGAAAGCACTTTGAGAGTCCGATATGATTGAATTCATAATCAATTTTAGCCTATTAGCCAAGACTTTGGAGACGATTTTATAAAGCACGTTACACAGTGCTATGGGACGCAACTCACCAACTGATTTCAGAATTGACTTCTTTGGAATTAACACTAGAATTGTATCATTCAGCTCTACAGAAATTTTCCCATTTCTAAGAATCGCAGGACAAGCATTTGTGATATCGCTCCACACAATGTGCCAGAATTTTTGAAAGAGCGCGGGATTAAAACCATCAGGACCTGTCGCCTTGTCAGGATGCATGGAGTCCACAGCACATTTAATCTCTTCCGAAGTAAAATCAGCCAACAAGAGATCATTTTTGTTCATTTGTCACCTGTTGTTGGATGCAATCCAATAAACTCATATCACTCATACCTCTAGTTTACTAATGCCTCCAGCCTTCTCTCGGCCTGACGAACTTCCTGGTTCAAATCTTTAGCCGATCGACGACCCCAAGACTCCAAAGTTGCACTACAATTACGGAGCTCCCATCATTAGGAAAAAATAATTTTTTACTTATATTTTTCATCTTCAAAAAACTAATATTGATCAATTGACACCCCAAAAATTTGAAATATTGTACTACAATTTCATCAAATCCAACATAATTTTGTAAGAAACTCGTTAAATTCTATTATTATTTTACAACATACTCAACTTTAAGTTCACAAAAATCACAACACGTTCAAAATTAATGGAATCAATACATGTAGATTGATGAGTAGATAACTCTTTTAGGTGAGATTTAATGGAACCAATGACTTGGTAGACGTTGATATAATATTTGTGAGCATATTTTCTATAAAATCTCTTTCGCAGAAAAAATAAATTTTGACAAAATTTCTGGGTCTGCCCCTGCTGAGGTCAATCCTCCAACTTAGATCAATCAAGTTGCGTCAGCACTCCCGTGATGTGTTTGCTTTCATGGAATATCATGGGTGCTTTGGCGCAACATAAGAGGGACCGGTTTCGGTCTTTCATTGTAGGTCAAAGCCAAGCGTGGTGTTTACCTTCTCCATTACGAGCTTTTGGAAGATCATTCTCTACAGTTTTTAATGTCTCATTCTATTGGCTGGTCAGGTGGGATTCTTACTCTCTGGGACTCTTCGGTTTGTTCGTTGTCTTCTTCCATTTCCTGTATTGATAAGCTCGTTTGTAATTTCTTTCGGCTTTGATTCTTGGGTGACTAATCTTATCTCGTGCCTGAGTTAGTGATAGTGCACTTTATTGTACTTTTATTTTTTACTGATAAATAAAAATTACAAATTGCTGATTAAAAAAAATATTTTTTGAGTTAAATTTTTATTTCAAAATAAGTGTCTTATCTCATTTTTGTCTAAAATTAGTTATGCATGAATTTGTCAATAATATTGTTACAATAAGTTAGTTTATATAAAATTGAAGCAAGTACAATCAACATTACATGTACTTGAATAGTCAAATATGATAAGCAAGCACCAAGTAGAGAAACCTATAATATAGTATAATTTGAAATTGGTATCATGAGCCATATTATAACCTACTCATATGGCATAAACAGGAGTACAAAAATTAATCCACGGCCATATTTTGTAATGAATGTGAGTTGTTCATTTTAAAATAAAATTTGATAATATATATGCGCTTAGCTACTTTCAAGCATAACACATATGTAAATGAGTTGTTCAAATGTTACAGCCCCACAAACAAATATTTCAATCCTCTAAAAAGTATGCTCCTAGCTAGTATCGCAAAATTTGAAAGTTAACGTGTGGAAGAAAAACACATACACATGAGAGGGAATGCTCATTTAAAAGACTTATGATTGTGCATGTATCGAGCGTACCAATAAAATTAAAGATAAATGTGAGTATCTATCATGTGAGACAAAGTGTTGAAGTGGATGAAATATATATCAAATTACTTGTACATTCTATAAATACAAAAAAAAATGAGGGATACATTTGATAAATATGAAAAAAAATGAGGTACATATAATAGTGTGAGTATAAACTCAATCCATTATATATGGGGGGTCCATTATCAATTTCGGCACATCAAATTAAGGTCACATTTCTCCCCAATTCGTCCGAGAAAAGTGTAATGAGCAAAGACATTAAAAAGGGTAATTCACATCGTTAAAATACCTAAAAAAAAAGGATAATTCACATCTTATTCAACCGATAACATAAGCAAGGTTGGTGTCCAGAACTATCTTTCTTGCAGTGCATGTCATGTGTTGTTCATGGCTTCAATAATTTGAAGGCTTTATTTCATACATAAGTTGTTCATTGTTTTGAAGTGTTTGGAAATATTACATAAAAGAGAAAGTGGTTATCATCATAGAAAGCTTCTATGAGTTCATCACCAACAATCACTTACACAAAAGCCTGTGTTATTTTACATCACATTTTCCTCTAATGATCTCATCATAACTTATTGCAGATATGTATATAGGTTCATGTCATGTGTGCATCAACCCTAGCATGTAATATATATATATATAGCTAAAAGAAAATACATATACTGATATATCATGTATGTATTATGTGTATGATACTCCAATGGTTACCTTATCCTTCAATACCTAAGTTAGATCCCAATATTAAATAAGTACTCTAAACCTCCAATATAGTAAACAAATGTGTTTGAGTAACGAAAATTAATATGCTCAATATTCGATTTACCCTTGTGTAAGAGATGCCGATGAGGTTTTCTTTTCTTTGTGCTCATCGAGATTTCATTTCGAACACTCATCCCAAAAAAGAGAGTAAGGCATGGGCCATTTGACCATAGAAGCAATAGCAAAAAAAAGCAACGCCCACCGTGGGGCTCGAACCCACGACCACAAGGTTAAGAGCCTTGCGCTCTACCAACTGAGCTAGACGGGCTGTTGCTATGTTTGTCTAAGGACTTTAAATATATTCATATAATTAGTAGGTGATGGTTGAAACAAGACTAAATCAACACAACTCAGCCATAATTATGAGATTATAGCTAGATCCATGCAGTTTCTGCAAATTGGCTCCCAAACAGACCCATCAATTCATTCATGTACTTCTCAAAAGAATGTTTTATGTATGTTATCACTGTAGCTAGCGTTGTCCTCAATTTATAGACAAAATTTGTAGAGAACCAACTCAATAAAAAGTTTAAGCTTTTAGTTGAGATGATTCTTCACATGATATCAGAGTTCTTCACAAAATTTGTTCTTCCACGAAGTATGGAACTGCTGCAGATACAAAACCACTAACAATAACATATGCCAATATACCTATCCATCAATATCAAGTTTACAAAGAAAAACAATGCATGTTTTGTCAATTTCACATCGTTACGATCGTTATTCAAGCATTAAGTACGACCTAACTTGTAACTTTATAATAGTGTAGAATATTACCAAGGATTGGTTGGAGAGTATCTTCAATTTTAATTTTTCTAAAAAAAAAAAGAATGTTGAACATTTTATCACATGAATATATGTGTTCGTTAATTTGAAATTTCCGTCAGAAATGGCGTCGGAAATGAGTATTATTCTTGTAGTGTAGGATGGGCTATCCTTGTTATATAGCAAGGCTTAAATGTCTCTTCAAAGATTTAAGGGTCATTATTTTTCTTAATTTATTTGTTGATCTAAAAATAATTCACTATGCATATAGTTGTAACCTGATAATCAACATCCAGGTCATGAACATAGAGTATTCATTTCATCGAGCTCTCAGGTTGAGATTTGTTAGCATTCGAATGTTCTGGTTGTTAATATTTTAAATTTCTTTTGTCATGTTGTTCATGGATTATGTACCCAAAAGTTTGAACAAATATATAGACGTTCATGAATTACGAATTCGATCCAGACATAAATCAATTAAAAATTTATAGTATTGTTGAACGATTTTGATTTGCCTCATCCTTAGTATTTATAATGAAATAAAACAACCATATATTACCATAAAATTAATTAACATCATTCTTTTATTTACAACGATGATTTCCATGCACGTCTTGTTTTTTATATGCAATCAACATTCTTTGTCTTTTCACATTTTCTTGTTAATTTTTTTTTAGAGCATTTTAAGAACCGATCACATCAAACATCTCCACTCAACACATTATTGGTGGTGGCGGAGTAAGAGACCACTTTGGTGCGGTAATGTGCCAAAAACTCTAGAATAGGGTTAAGAGACATAATCTCTTTCTTGAACATTATTGATTCTTGTATATATAACTCTTTAGTCCGTTGCTTAAAAAAAAACCCATGTAATTATAGTTTTTCAATTCAAATGTATATATAATGTTAAGAATTTAATTGGCTTCTTTATAATTATATATTGTGAGTGCTAATATGATATTGATACCCATTTTGTAAAGTGCAGTCTATGGAACATTTGAGAATGATTTAGCTATTTATTTTCATAGTGATTTCATCCATACCTTTATCCATAATATAGGAATAATTGCAAATCTTTATTTTTCAATAGTTATTTGAATCTATACCTTTATATGGTTTATTACCAAACTATAAATTCACAAGATGCCCATTACATTATTCTTCAAATTGCAAACAATAAAATATATAGTTTGGGAATCATATAACCCATACATATTATTCATTGATTGAGACTCACTATTTAATTGCACATTTCTCCTATTATGATCCTATAATGAAAAAGAAAGTTCTTGTTGATGACTACATTAGTTTATTTTGTATTTGGCCTTTTCCAAATCTTCTAGCATAGTTTTTATCAATGTTCATTCCTATCTTTTAATTTTAAGAACAATTCAAAACAAGTCACTTGGGGACACCGATGTCTCGGTTGCAAGGCACTTTTTGAATCCTTATGTAGAAGATCAAGATCAAAGGGTGAGTCCAAAGATCCATTGTTGAGTTTTGTTTTCGAATATGTTGATTATTTGCAAATGTGTACTAAGTTTATGTCTCTGATATCGTGTACAGATTCGTTGTGGTTCATACAATTCTCCTCTTACACAGTTGGGCTTCTCGTCCTCTGAACAAGAAAAGCATTCTCCAAGATTTTCCTCAAGTGGTGCAGCGGTTTCGAGTAAAATGCGAATAAGGTGGACTCAAGAGTTCCATGAGAAGTTTGTCGAGTGTGTAAATCTCCTAGGCGGAGCTGAAAGTAAGTAGTTTTGTTGCTTATTTAATTATCAGTTCAAGATCAGAATCAGTGTAATATTTGTTTGCAGAGGCAACGCCAAAGGCGATACTTGAACTCATGGACTCTGATGGATTGACTATTTTTCATGTAAAAAGTCACTTGCAGGTATTTATATTATGCTGTGAATATGACACATTGCACATTAATTTTCATTTTATCAAATCCTTCTTTTTCCAAATCTTTTAGAATAGTATGATGGATAATTTCAATCTATTTACAACAGTTTTGAGAAATGTTTGTTCTTTTTATTCTGTCAAGTACTGTTCATGTTTTGTTCTTTTTAGTAACTTGAATCGTATAATCATTTTGTTTTGTTTTTTCTTATGTCTCGAAGAAATATCGAACTGCAAAATACTTGTCGGACAAAGCAAAAGGTAGATTAAACAAATGCTATAACTTTTGACACAATCATGAATTCATGATCATGCACAATTTGATATTTACAAAACTACATATTTATGTTTTCACAAGTCTTTCTGTTCTCTTCCAAATGATGTTTTCAACTGCAGGAAAATCTGTCACGAATGATCTGCCCCAACTCGATGCGGAAAGGTAAACATATAGAGCTTGATTTCAGTGCTACAAACACTTGGAAATGTGTGTTGTTTTGTGTATTGTAGTTTCTTATCAGTACTTTCAACAATGAGTGCACAAGTCTTGAAAATGGTGTTGTTTTGTTTAGCAGTGGCTTGCAAATAAGAGAGGCATTGCAGCTGCAATTAGACGTCCAGAGGCAACTTCACGAACATTTAGAGGTATGCCATTTGCAAATTACATGTTTTGTATCTCATCTAGTCATCTAAGGCTACGTACCCTTTTGTTTACATTTTTCAGATTCAACGAAAGTTACAGCTGCGGATCGAAGAACAAGGGAAACATCTGAAAATGATGTACGACCAGCAACTGAAAACAAATAGCTTTCTAGAGAATGATCAAGATTCGCAATCGTCCGGCCCGTGACGATCTCTAAACTAGTTTTGAAGGTGCCGATGTGAGTATGGTGGGCTAGTATGATGGCTAAGGTAGGCTAGTATTGAAGGCCTTTTTGCATGAGAACTTACCCGATGATGGTGGGAATCTAAAGCATTTAACTGTTTGGTCTAACTTGTTTTGGTATCACTTGATCTCTTAATGTCTCATAGTCTTTATATGCTTATGAATGATAAA
>JAYMTH010002843.1:0-11846 GCA_036897465.1 Pelargonium australe
CAGAATCATGTAAAAAACTACATAGGGGGCAACTCTAAAGTTTTAAAAAGTTTAGGGATTATAGCTCCAATTTACCCTAGATATTTTGTTGATGATGTTGTTGTTGGGAGTAAAGTAAAGTATAATATTTTAAAATGTGGAGTGGCTAAAAAAAAATATAGAAATAAATCAATAATTGATGCAAGAAGAGGAACTGACACGTGGCAAGATCAGTGAGTGAGGGCAAGGTGAGTACGATACGAGCAGTCAGACCATAGATTAATCTCTAATCCATTGAAAATCTGGACATCACATTTCTCTCTCTTAACCCAATTTTATGATTAAAAATAGAGAGATAGAGAAGAAGTTGGATCCATTTCAAGAGAAAAAGAGAGAATTTTTGTTGCTGTTGGTGTTTGGCGGTGCTCGCTCTGCCTCTGGTGGTGTTTTCCGGCTCTTACACGGCGGATGCAGCATCGTAGATCTGCGGTTCCGATCACCATCCGTACGATAATAGACACTCTCGGAGAGAACTGATATGGTCTCCGTTTTCCGATCTGATCTCCGAGTCTAGCGTTTTGGCCAGGTTGATTGGTGGGTTGGTTACTTTCTCTGTCTTCTTCTGCATCTGAATCTTTGATCTCCTTTTTCTTTCACTTTCACGCTTGCGTTTATGTGTTCTTGTTTTCCTGTCTGTGGTTGTGCTATCAATGTGTTTTTTTTTTTCCTTCCAGATCTCATGGGCTATAGTTGATTTGGTGATTTATGTTTGATATTTATTGTTCATTGTGAAAGAGGAAGTTTTTATTTTGGGGCTTATTTCTGGAATCTTGTCTGGTTTGCATTTCACTTTGTAGTTCGTTCTGTTTTGTTAGGGATTTACAGAACTGCACATACCCATCTACAAGAAAGAGAGATAACAGAGAAGGGTTGTTGAAAGTTTTGAAATTTAGTCTATTTCTGTCCTGATTTTGGGTTCTTTTAACTGTAGGTTGCGTTGTTTTAGTGTGGATTCAGTTTAACTTTTGAGGGGAAGGATTGATATGCAACATAAATATGTCCTTCAAAAGCTTAGTTCGGGAGTTGAAGGATGGGATTGGGAACATATCAAGGCGAGGTCTGGAAGGGAAGACCTGGCGGGGTCGATCCAGATCACATATTGCTCCTGATCAGGCTACCTCGCCATCAGACCAAAGTGAACAGAGCCGGTGGGCAAATATACCACCCGAGTTGCTTCTGGATATTATCCGAAGGGTAGAAGACAGCGAGCCCTCGTGGCCTGCTCGGGCTGCTGTTGTATCTTGCGCTTCGGTTTGTAAGTCTTGGAGGGAGATTACAAAGGAGATTGTGCAGACTCCTGAGCAATGTGGAAGACTTACCTTTCCTCTCTCACTGAAGCAGGTAGCAAACTTTTCTTTGTTCTGTTAAAGTTGTTTTCTTAACATGGTTGCTTTGTTCTAATTGTTTTACTTATTCTTCTGTTTTTGTAAATAGCCGGGTCCTCGAGATGCCCCAATACAATGCTTTATAAGGAGGGATAGAGCAAATTCCACATATTATTTGTACTTCGGGCTGGTGCCTTGTAAGTCATATTATTCCCTTATCCTATTTTGGACTTTCATAGTGTGGAATAATTTCTTACAAACACTTATCTGCAGGCACTCTATTTTCTATTTACCATAGTACGTTGCTTCGAGGTTCCAAAGACTAGAAATTCTAACTTATGGGTGTGGTTTAATTCTGTGGAAATTCTAATTTATGCCTGTGGTCTAAATGCCATGGAAATTCCAATCTGATGATGATTATCTTTCTTTTATGAAGTATTGGTGATATATTGCAAATAGAACAGTGCCATTTTTAATTTTATCTGTTTCTGGTTTGCAGTGTAAGGAGTTTCATGACATTATGACTTCCATTTGCATGCATTGTTTCTGAATTATATATTAAAGTGTCTGTAATGGGGGCAATATGAGCAAAAAAAAAATCCTAGGATTGATGAATTAATTTAAATATTCTGTGGAGCTTTTTATTATTTTGATCTATTGGTACGTAACATCTCCCTCAATTTGCATCCAGACTTCAAGCTTGGGTTGGCAGTGTTTTGAGATATCAAGTGTATTCATTGGGTTTCATATTTCTGTTGTTTTACCTCTTTTTCTTCACCAAACTATTAAAGCACCCGTAATCCTCCTGCCCTATTTCCAATTTCGTTTCTAATAGAGTGATAGATAGCACTTGCTTGAAAAGCCAGTAGTAAAATCTCAGCTTCATTACGATAATGAGATGAAATGATAGTAGGTCAGTTGCTAGCTGGTTCTTACTAATTCTTTATTTCCTTCACAGCTGAGGTTGAGAATGACAAGTTATTGCTAGCGGGCCGAAAGGTTAGAAGGGCAACGACAACAGACTTCATAGTATCTTTGGCTGCAGATGATTTTTCCCGGGCCAGCAGTATGTATGTTGGAAAACTAAGGCAAGTTTTGGCCATCACTCCTACTATGTGAAGCTTACTTTCCTTTACCTGTTCTAACAACTTCATGTGCTTATATTTGCAGGTCTAATTTTCTGGGTACTAAGTTCACCATATTTGACAGCCAACCTCCATGTGAAGCAGTTGTTCAACCAAATAGTCGGTCTAATCGAAGATACCATTCTAAGCAGGTTTCTCCAAGAGTTTCTGCATGTAATTATGCTGTGGGCACCATCTCTTACGAGCTTAATGTCCTCCGCACCAGAGGGCCAAGGAGAATGCATTGTGTCTTGCACTCTATCCCTATATCTTCTATTCAGGAGGGTGGCACTGCCCCAACACCAACATCATACCATGGATCCTTTGATGACCAACATTCCCCGCCAGGATTGAAGGGTAAGGGACCAGTTTTGGATACCAGCTCCTCAACCGTCATGGAGTCTCAAAGTCGAGAATTAGTCCATCCCAGCTCAGAAGAGCCATTGGTTCTCAAGAATAAGGCTCCTAGATGGCACGAGCAACTACAATGCTGGTGCCTAAATTTCAGAGGGCGCGTGACAGTGGCCTCTGTTAAAAACTTTCAGCTTGTGGCTGCTGTTGAGCCAAGTCACAATGTTTCCGCAGAAGAGCAAGAGAAAGTAATCTTACAGTTTGGAAAGATTGGAAAAGACATCTTCACCATGGATTATCGCTATCCGCTATCAGCATTCCAAGCCTTTGCAATCTGCTTGAGTAGCTTTGACACCAAACCAGCCTGTGAGTGACGCTGATGTTGATGTGAGATGATAATCGCGGTTTACGCCTAGTTGCTTCCTTGTATTCTTAAATTTATTTTTCACAGTGGGAGCTCATCTTGTAGTTGTGATAGGATTTTAGATCACAAAATTGTCTTATATGTTGCATCATTTTGTCACAACTGATATTGAATGAAGAGGAAACCTTGGTAGCCATTTCTATTGTAAAATAATTACCCAATTGTCAAGTGCCTAACTTCCAACCCAGCATCTTTGTCATTGCATAGATCTTTACACCTATATTTGTGGGTGCTTCAAATCATATCCTTAGGCTTCTTTGGACATATTCTTATGGTGATTAGAGCTTGCACTTATGGCTGTATCTTAACATATTCCTTCAATACCATGACCAGCACTTGGGAAAAGGTTTGTTTATATTTGATATGTGGTGTCAATAATTTGCCCCTTCTTTTCTTTTAGAGCCTCCCTACTTTCTTTTGAACAGTAGAGATGCTAGCTTGTTTTTAGGTCCCTTGGAGTTTTGTTTGCTGGCTTTTGGATTCTTCTCCCCATTTGTTGGTTGCTTGGAAGTTGGGTCAGTTGGCTTCTCCTTTTAATTTCTTGTATCTTCTTCTCTTTTATATGTCATAACATTCCATTTCAGTTTGGTATTTTCCCAACTCATGTGTAGGGGAGTGCATGAACAAGAGTTAGAATATGGTCATTTCACTCTCACATCTGATCTATTAGTTTATATGCTTTGGACTGTGGCTCTTGGGAGCATCAATTTGGATACTTGAGCTTTTTCCCCAACTCATGTGTAGTACCCCTCCCCTCCCCACCACAGGAATTGGCTTTTATTTTCAGGTTTTCAAGAAAAATCTTGAAAAAGGTGGTGGTTAGAGCTTTATGTCTTGTTTGGTAACGCTATTGGAATTAAAAATATATATAATTTTTATCAGCAATGGGTCCTTAAAAGCCGAAATCTCGCGAAGGCATTTAGTTTTTGCTGTAATTAACTCTTTAACGGAGCTCTGCAGAAACTTGTATTCTTTAAGTCACCATTTTATGCAATTTACCGAACAACCTAATGTAATTACCTTTTACGTTTTGCTCATGTGACACCTCCTTTAAAGAGGTACTAGCGCTACCAAACAAGGACTTGGGGGAAGGCTCTTAGTTGTTATGTATAGAAGAAAGTTTCAAGTCAAGGTGGATGGTTTGTGCCAAAGCCAACCATGTTTCCTTGACAAATCTTCCCAACTCCATGCCTACTCAATCCATTCCACATAAATAGATAAACAATTTAATTTTTTTTTCCTGAGTGAACAACTTGACAAATTTGATTGTTGTTTTGTAGGTGAGAATTGTATCACTCCTACAGTCCTCAAAAGGGTAGTGGCCTGAGAGACAGCTTGCATTGAACAACAATGATGTTGCACATCTTTAGGTGACAGTGACATTTCATCAATGCATGAGATTCAGCTTGGATGGAACATGATTATTAGAGAATAAAAAGAGACCTAAACCTGATTGCTTTTGTATCAGGTCATGTCTGTCAGCTTACCTGACCTCTTTTCTGCTAGTGCTCCAAGCTTGACACAAAATTTCACAGCTTTTCCATACAAATTTCAAATCCACAGTGCAACCATACAGCCCATCCCTTGTTCTTTTTGCGGATGATGGAAAGCTAAAACTTAATCTTAACAATATCTATGAAAACAACACTGATTTTTTCATGCAGAAAAATGATCTGCATGATAGCACAACCGGAAGTGAATTGACATTCTCTGTGGGTTGTGTTGCTTCCCCATTTAACGCCAAGTATCACAACCGGCATCTCCTTACTGAGTTGGCTTCATTTATTACCTCACGGTAGAATAAGTAATGAACTCTCTGGAAGTGAACTCAAATGGCTGATGTGGAATAGGGTTCCTGCAACATAGCAAGTTAATAAGAGATAAACTATAGCTGACAGTTCAATTGTTGGTGCTTAGACAAAAATATATAATAGACATACGGTCGAGGCCCATAAACTTTGATCTGTCGCACGTGAGTATCCCTCCCGTTGAGATGATTCGACAATACGGCAATTTGCAACATAAAAGTATTGACAAAAGTTTCCCTGCCAAAAATATTAGGAAAATGGATTATAGAGACTTACACAGTATCAGATATCATGTCAATTATTAATTAGCTACTCAATTTCCTAATGCTATACTTACAGTAACAAGTGTTCGTTGATTTCCTCATATTATTTATCTAAGCAACTCAAGATTTAACTAATTGTATAATGTAACCATAGTAAAACTGAAACCTTTTTGATAACGATAAGCAATTCCCCCGCACCAGACATGAATTCCAAGCCCTTCTATTTCATTCAGCTACATAGGATGCTCTACCTGTCCAGCTAACTTAAACTACTGCCAACAAATTTAATCTGGAATCTTAACAAGCTATTATAATGTTTGTTATGCTTATTCTTCCTTAGATCAATACATTACGGTAGCGTTTGGAATAGTAATAGGATTCCAAAACCATTCTCATAACCAAAAAAGTCTTAATCCAAACATGTTGAATAAAAATATCATTCCCATTCTCGATTACCATTAGTCCATTCCTGATATCATTCACATATCAGTACCCTGAATTGAAGTCTATGAAACTTGAAAGAAACAGTCTGAAATCAATATATAAGACATTTAAAGAGGGAGAGCATAAGCAGTTTAAATAGTCAAAATGGTTACCGAGGATCATTTCCTGATAAAGATAGATGAATCCATCCTGTAGGCTTGAGGAGTTCCACAGTTTTTATTTCCTAAAAAGGGATTTGCAAAAGGCACAGCCAGGTTAAATAAATTGATTAGAAAGAAAACACAACAAAAAATAAAACTAGTACATTACTACTAAATGATAAGCATGCTCTTAATCATAGAGAATTCAAATTGCAACCTATAAAAAAATCACCTTTAAGTTGTGAAAACCATTTCCAGCTCGAATGGATATCTTACTTGGAGTATAGCTCTCATCTAACTTAAAATCCACATGTAACACAACTAGCTTGAAAACAAAACAAATCCCACAAATCAGAAAAGGGTGAGCAGGAAAATGTTCAATTTCAAAAGGTCATACAAACCACATACATACTTGAAGCTTGACTTTCTTCTGGAATTGAATATTAACCATGTGAGGCTGTGCCCCGTCAGATTGCCAATAGGTATCAAGACTATCGTCACGGAGAAAAGAGACGCCATTTCCAGGTTTGCAAGAGCTGACACTCCAGGCAGCCTTTTTTCCTAATTCTCTGAGGTCATCATCTACAATCAGATGTTGACATCCTCCTGTAAGCTTTCCTTCTTCTTCTCCTTCTGATGATTCAGTGGCCATAACTCCAAAATCTCTAATCAAACTCTGCCATTGCCAAAAATGCTAGTGTCAACCAATTGACCAAAAATCCCCCTTCCTAATGACTCCAATATGCATATGCACTGATGTATTTTGTTTTGACTTTAAAGATGCCATTCATTCACTAGATGCTTCTACTTCAGAAACGTAGTTGGGGGCCCCTTTGGCACGACTTAAGGAATTAGATAAATGTTAACATGATGAATAAGTGTTTACTAGTACAGGTTACAATTGGCAGAAATGTCATCTTGATGGGCTGATTTCAGCTAACTTGCTCGAG
Source organism: Pelargonium australe (assembly GCA_036897465.1). Taxonomy (NCBI): domain Eukaryota; kingdom Viridiplantae; phylum Streptophyta; class Magnoliopsida; order Geraniales; family Geraniaceae; genus Pelargonium; species Pelargonium australe. The sequence continues at coordinate 6,869 of JAYMTH010002843.1, forward strand.
TCATATGTTCTGAACAGTACTAAACATAATTTCATTATATGCTTTGTCACACATGATATGACAACAATGTAATGAACTAAGAGAAAGCAAGTATCTAATCCATGATTATTAATTTTGAAGTCTAGAAAAGAAAGAAATTAACAAAAAGAACCAAAAGTCAGATTCTAATGAGAATAATATCAAATCAACATCACTCATTTCCAGAATTTATAGACTTTCTTCCACGGAGAAACTAATGTGGCGTTTTCACAGTTAGATTAAAACCACACCGGTGTCTCTTAAGATGACATGCATTTTCGAGGAACACAATCCTAGCTTAATTCCAGTAACCCCTAACCTTTGCTAACAATAAATGATAAAGCAACGCACGTCCGCACATATGATATTCTATTATTTGGTCTAACAAGTATTGATTTTGAAGAAAAAGTGATTCAACATAAGCTTAATGAACACTCGGACACTAAAATGAAACCAACTATCTCAACAAACAAAATTCGGAAATTAGCATCCTAATTATTGTTTATTCTTCTATGATAATCTCATTCTCAAATCTCAGAACCAGAAACTGCAGATTTTTTTTAGTTGCTTATCATAAATCAACACCAACAGTAGAATCAAAATGCCCTTGTGCAGTGTCCAGACACACTGCACTAGCCACACCCACAAAAATCTTAGGTCAAATAACCAAAAAATGGAAGGAGCAAAAGAAGCATCAGAGGAGAAGATCCTGTCAAGGCCACGAAACTGAACAAGAATGAATCAACAGTACAGAGACAAACCTAACTGAAGCGTCCACGCCAAAAAGATCGTCGGATATGGCCAGCTGGCGACGTCACCGGCGGCCGGCGGTGTGACCGGTGGCGTGGAGGCGGTGGAATCGGTGGCGAAATCTCACCAGAGCCTCTTGTCTTCTACATTTGCTAAAAAGAAGAAATGAATTTGGGGTTAGGTAGTAGGTAAGCTTAGGGACAATTTTGTCTTTTCGTAGTTAAATCTAACACTGTCATCAATGGTTTGAAAGCTATGAAACTAGAGGGAGTTAAGTGATTTGAAAATAATTTAGGGTATTGAAATGGAAAAAGTGTATAGTTTAGAGAGTACTTATAAGAAGTTACCCCAATTTAAAATATTTTCAAAGAAAATTAACTAGTGGAACCAATTTTGAGTTTGGTTCGAACCGGACCGAAAGCCTTTGGACCAAATAATAAGTAATAACCAGTTTAGATTCGGTCTGAACAAACAGTTTGTCCACAAATTTATTTTAATTTCAAATTTCAACTTTACATCTTCTGCATCTGAAACTCCTTAAAAAAAATTCATAATTTTAGACTATCTATAGTTTGTTTGAGTTCTTTCGTTAATTACATTTGACGAAAAATGACATTATTTGATCATGTGTCCCAAATGTCATTCATTTTACTCTTCTTCTTCAACCTAGTTTCGCCGGGGAAACTTCAATAGACTCGTGGAAAATTCAAAGTGAAATCATTTGAGTTGATTCCTTTTATTTAGGAATGATATTTGTGTTGGCTCATAACAAATCTCAACCAATTCACAACTTCAGAAAACAATGCAGATAACAAAAGATGGTGAAAGTTCTGGTTGAAACTGGAACTCAGAATCAGAAACTAGAACAACCAACTCATTGTGTTCAAATATCTCATTTATAAACACTAAAACTGTACATTCGTATCCAAATATTCAACTAGAAAACAGTAGTATAAGCTAATCATAAAACATACACACTAGAAATAGTATACTGATCATGAGAGACAACAAAACCTACACACTAGTAATTAGTATTTGCAGAATATCAAACCAATCACCTACAGACTATTAATTATATCTAACTAAAATATGAATAAGGCGCTGCGTTGCTGCTCTACGCCAGATGAATGTAAGAAACCACCGGGTTATAGAAGAATGAGTGAGGGAACGATACCAGATACAGAACAATCCATGTGACAGAACCTAACTGGCAAAAATAAGTAGAAAAATAAGCTTCATTTCTTCTTTTTCGGTGCAGCAGCATTAGACTTTGAAAAGATTGATATTTTCCGTCCAAAAAACCCAGATGTTTTTGATGATTTCTTCTCTTTAAACTGGGTATCCAGAGCTGGTTTATCGTCCTCCTTCGAAATGTTACTAGAGGCATCAAAATCAGATCCAGAGTGTTCTTGCTCATCCTCACATCGATAGTCCTTTAAGATCCGGAGCATTTCCATTGCAGACGCCTTTCCTCTATCGTTCCCATTAATAGAAATGTGAACCAGTCCAGGAATAACTCCCTCTTCCATCACCATGTGACAATATCGGACGTGTTGAGAGCATAAAGAAAGGAGAATAGCCACTGCATGTTCTTGGTCCTCGTGGCGGTTGTCAATCTCAAGTAGTGCAACAAGAGAGGCAATGCATCCATTAGTTTCAGCAACGGAAACTCTGGCCTTGTAAGTGTCACACAGGTTCTTGAGTAGTTTAACACAATATCCTCCAAGAGTGTCGTCAACCAGCAAAGGAACCAATTTCGGGATGCACTCGAAAGAAGCAATCTGGACACATACATCCTTGTTAGAGGACAAGTTACACAGAATTTTAACAGCTGGTTCCTGGAGACTTTTGGTCTGGGAATCCAGATTCTTGAGGATGGAAACAAGAGCACCAGATGCAGCTATTTTAGATGTACACTTCCATTGGCCAGACAATACTTCTATTATGGCAAGAGCTTCTTCTGCCACTTCCGAATCAAGAAAATATTGCAACAAACAGAATGCATCTTCACTGAAGTAGTCTGTTCCATTTCTGCACGAAGCAGCAAGGAGCAAGGTTACTCGAGGGTTCACAGTACATATCCCACTAAATGAAAGTAATGTCACTATTAAGTACAACAAAAGTTAAGAACAGCATAACCTAGATTAACTTAAGAAGAAACCCAGGCCAAGGCGCATGAAATACAAATCTGAGTTCTATAGGATCTACTACACATAGAGAGACAAACACTAATTTGAATTACAAATGTATTCATTGATTGCATAAACAACACATATGTTAAGAGTATAAAACTAATATTGGGGCCTTCAACTATCAACTTAGACTTTTAGTTGAGTTGGTCCTCCTACATTATATCAGAGCATGTGTGATCTTGACCTTGGCCCAATGGCGGCCCGTTTATGTTACCTTCACATGTGGTCTCCGGCCCACTTGCAGAAGAACATGTCTGCAGTGGCTCACGTGTAGAAGAAAATACCTACACGTGAGGGGTAGTGCCGATTGAAAAAGGTTAATTGCGCACGCGTCAAGTCCACCGATAAAAGAAAAAAATGTGAGGTAACGTGACCCACATGGATAAAATATGAAAGAAATGAGGTATATATAAAGGTGCAAGTGAAACTCGACTAACAAGGTTAACTTTTTATTAGTCGAAGTCCAAGTCATAGTATGCAACCTAATTTTCAAACTTAACATGGTATCACCGTATCAAAGTCTTGTGGACCTAAAGGTCACGAGTTCGAGTTTTGCCACTAACTTGAAAAAAACCACTAAAATTCCTACACAAGACAAGAAGAAGACCTATGCATGGTTCACGTGTAAAACGATAAAGGATATGCACATGAGTGTTGTGTTAGAGTATGAAACTCTTATTGGACCTTCAACTATTAGTTTAAGCTTTTAGTTGAATTGCTCCTCTTACACCTTACAAACCTAATTATACTACTTACTACAGAAAATTTACCTGTTTTTACTCACAAGTGCTAGCAACAACTGGCATCCAGCCCTCTGAGCTTTTAGATCCTGCCGGTCATGTGCATCCCTTAGAAACTTAATGAGTGGTTCAATGGAGTCTTGAGATGACATAGAAAGATGAGTTTGATCATTTAATTTTAATTGATTTCTAAAATCTTCAACCGCCCTGCACTGGGATTCCCATTGAAGCTCAGGAAGGTTCAGTAAAGACTTCACATCTGCCTCTGGTACATCTACATTCGATTGACAACTGAGAGGAACGTCATCAGTATGCATTGGGATCAATCTCGAGCCATTTCTGATCTTGGTATAGGAGGAATCTGAAATGTAACTTGTATCTGAAGATCCAAGTGATACATTGCTGAGATCCAGTCGCATATGTATATCATTCATAGAACTGCCAAAGCTAGCAATGGAAGCAGATGAATTTTCCCATGATTGAAGAGCTTCTGCTTGGATACTAGGGTCAGGAAGGGAGATCCCATACTTCATACACCACTTGGAAATTAGATCCTTCATGGCCGTATTTGGAGTCAACGACAGATGAGGCAATCTCATTTTTGTTTGTGGACATGTATCATTACCCTCATCAAACCATTTCTGTATCCACAGTCTTTCATATGTTTGGCCAGAAGCAACGACAACGGGATCAAACATCAGTCTCATAGATATTGGACACTTATATTCTTTCGGGGGTAAGGCTTTCCCTAAGATGTCAGTTGGTACCTCAAATTGTCTATTTCCAACTAGAGATTGCACTTCAACAGATTGACAACATGGAGAACTGTTTCTAGATTTTTCAACCGCCAGTAGTTCTTCATGCTGAGCATAAACATTATCTGCTTGATCTCTCATAATGATTTTTCCATACTTGTTCAATAGATACAGAAGATATTTCAAGATCATTTTTTTTGTACGATCTTTATCACCAACTGTATCCAGGAGCTTCTTAATAGACCTTTTCTCAATTAAGAGAGTTTTCGGTGTTGTAATATGAAGTTTTGTAGCAGCAAATTGAATAGCTCTGGTTTCAGAGTTTTCTTGTGAATCTGAAGCACGACCTCGTTGGAGCAATTCTAGTAGCACCTTCCCAGCTTCTTCTTCAGAAGAATCCATAGTAAAATTTGCAGCTCTAAGATCATCAATAATTTGAGAAATCTGCAGGTAACATTTCATGATCAACTATCACATAACATCAGGAAAGGGATAGGGAAATACACACACACACACACACATA
>JAYMTH010002844.1:0-11846 GCA_036897465.1 Pelargonium australe
GAAAAGAACATAGATTTGAACAGGACAACGAGGAGATCTCAATTCGGGTGTGGGCGGTTGCTTGTCTGCGGATCTGATGGGGGCTATTACTGGACATCTGGGCGCACAGGTTGGTGTTTCCAAGTTGGGAAGTTCTTGTGCTAGGTTTGTTGTTGTCGTTGTTGTTGTTATTGTTGTTGTTGTTGGAAGCAACGACCTGGGGCGATGCAGCTTCATTTCTCGCCTAGCATGAGAAGCATCACGATATCGAGCAGCAATGGGTTTATTGACTTGATGAAGATCAAGGTTGCAGCTCGCCACATCTCTTACCGAACTCTTTTCCACACTATTCTCATCCTCGCTTTCTTGTTGCCCTTTGTCTTCATTCTCACCGCCGTCGTTACTCTCGAAGGTGTCAACAAGTGTTCCTCATTTGGTACTCCTTTTTTTATCTTACTTTTCAAGCTTTGCATTTCCCGTTTTGTTTTGATTTGCCTGTGGCTTGAGATTTGGATTGGGCGGATCTTGGTTTCGTGTGATTTGATGTGTTATCGATGCGCTTTTCACGTTGATCTGTGCGGCCGAACGAAATGTATCAGATTGATGTTGATTTCGGGTTATTGGGTTCTGGTTTGGTTATTGAAAATTTGAATTTTTATGTTAGTTGTTTTGGTTTTAGAAGTTGGGGGTGTTAACAGACTTGTGTGGATATTCATGTTGATGAGGGATCTGAATCAAATGAAACTTTTGCTGATTTCCTTTGGGTTGAATCTGAATCGATTTTGACTCGGACAATAAATCATTGCAGTGTTAATTTGAACTCTTTGGTTTGGTGTGATAGATTTATTGCAGTATTCTTTCGTGTACAGTTTGCAGAGTTGGTTGCATATGTTCATTTTGGGTTTTGAATCAATTTAATAAGATTTATTAGAAGAAAAAAATGGCTTTCAAGCTAATTACTTTTCTCCATGTTTGAAAGAAGTTTTTGTTGAGTTGACTGAATTCACTGTAGATTTTAGTAGCAAGATTTTTTTTTTTTTTTGTTACTCTTTTGATGTGCATAATTTAAATATTGTTGTCTATCTTAATTTTTGTCTAGATTCCATTGTGGTTTAATTGGTTAAGACATATGATGATTTGGATTCTTGATTCACCAAATTTAGGATAAGTAGAGTTGGTTCCTGCTAGGTTGAGTCAACCACATATCTGTTACCTGTCATCTGATTCTTGGAACGTAGTTCTCATGATAGTTTATTGTCATACCTTAGTGTGTTTATGTGGTGGACCATCATTTTTGTTCTTGATTTCTTTTCCGTTTCAGATTGTTTAGGTAGGCGGTTAGGACCGCGGCTCCTTGGTAGGGTTGATGATTCAGGGGTAAGTAAAATTTCCTATTCATATGCTTTGAATTTTTTCCCCTACATCTATGTCCATACCATAATTACTTGAACTTTTTTGTTCATTTTCTTCTTTGAGCTGCTAACATGCTTATGCTGCTAATCTAATCTTATCATCAACTTTTTGTGGTGATGATGGCCTAGCAGAGACTGGTTAGAGACTTTCACAAGATTCTAAATCAAGTCAACACTGAGGAGATCCCAGATAATCTAAAGCCTCTAGATTCTTTTGATCAACTTGTTTCTGATATGAAGGACAACCAGTATGATGCAAGGAAATTTGCTTTCATGTTAAAGGCAATGGTATGTTGGATTCCAGAATATATTATTGTATATAAGTTTTAAATGTAGTAATTAGTAATTACTTTGGGGAAAAAAGTGAGGGTCTTCTAAACCGAAGTTTCTATGCAATGATTTTTATCTCACTGTTCATGTTTCTGTATTGCACCTTTCAAGTCATTGAATACAAAGCCAGCATCAAAATGAGGTTCTAATACTATGCTCGATAAGATTTAACTAAGAACTAGCCCCTCTTGTTTCAATTCACTAATATTGCACTGTACAATATTAGTAATGGAAAAACACACACTAGTGGGCAACTGATTAATCTACTGGAATACTGAGTTTTTATTTATGATTTGTTTTGACTTTCTGAAAACAGGTGAAGTGGTGAAAATGTACCCATATTTTTAAGGTTGCCATTTTTGTTAATGAACTAAAGATTGTTACCATTTGAAACAAATCTGTTTGACCCCTGTTTCCTCTCAGACAGACTCATGTAGTCTAGAAAACTGGTCAAAAGCCATCATTTTACTGGTGAACATGTTCAAGGCAACTGATATATCTGAGAAGCTGTTGCTTTATCAGGAACTCAGAAGAAAGAAGACGTAATTGATATAAACAAACTGAGCTTTACTAGAAAGGGAGCCATGGAAGATTTTGGAATGGATCTATATCAAATGCTAAAATTTTCCAATCACAATAGAGCTATAACCGCCTCATTATAAGTCTCAGCAATGAAAATAGTCAGTTTCAAACTAGGAATCATATATTGAGCATTGTCCAAATTGGGATATACTTGAAATTTTAGTTTCACCTCAATTAGTACATGCTTTTCAGTCGTACCATGTACACATATCTGTACTCTTTTGCTTTTGCGATCTGTAAGCCAATTCAACTTGTGGTTGAAACATGGTTTGCCAATCAGCCTCTAGTGTACTTTAAGTTAAAATATTTGCTACTTAGCTTCCACTTTAGGACATACCTCTTAGTTTTAGTGGCCCAGCTTAGCACAGTCCTAGGTTTGATATATCATACATTGTCTGAGCCCATCAAAGCTATGTCTGAAACTGAGATAAGCATGTCAGCTATTTGGTAGACTAATCTTTGGTTCAATTCGAAAGGAAGCTTTCCAGTTTGTTGTGTTGTCTGTCATTTTGTGATATAGTTGGAATTCAGATTTTCTAGACCAATTTCATATTAACTGATTGATATGTTAGATATTGTGATTGCTGGATTGCTTTGCATGCTTTGCAAAAGGGTTTTAGACAGCAGTCCTTCTATGCTGCTGTTGCTTAATGTTTGGTGTTCCTTGTTGTATTCAGCATAATTCTATTTAGTCATCAAAGTCTTGAATACTTTTTTCCATTTTATGGTTGATTGAGTCAAGACTATGCATCTTCACCTTATTTTTGTTTTAGATCATGCATTGTATATTAACGTCTTATAGAAGGTCATAGACTCATAGTTGTGCTTGAAGTGACAGTCTTGATTTGAAATAACCTATATTGGTCTTAACCAAGCATTTGTAGTCCTTGTTCTCATGTTAGTTATCTCTTGCAATGTATCCTAAGGTCTTACTAAACATTATGTTCACACTTCACACACATTATTCTGAATATCTTATTCAGCCTGTTTCTATATTTGTGCAAAGCATGGCACTTCAGATAGTTTTTAGTTTGTCAAATCTGACTCCAATAATCGTGCATGGTGGTCAAATGTCAAACATTGTAATGTCACTAGTCGTAATGTGGATACACTCATACACCATATGGACAAATGATACGAATAGAATATTTGCTCCGTTCTTCCCCAATATTTTTATTTGTGTCCATAGAAACTTTAGAAAGATCCTTTCCTGTTGCTTCAAGCCTTTCAACTAAAACTCTGGATGCTAAAGTTACTCATGTGCTTATTCTTGTTAAACCAATGAAGTTTGTACTCTAACCATGGCAACTGCCAGCATGAAAGGGAAACAGATGAAGTAGGATTTACCCTAGGTATTAGATGAAACTTTTTATATGAGTAGGCTTTGTGTAGTTGTACTTCTTCCCATTCATGCCTAGTGTACCCACGAGGACTCTCATAAACAATATGAATATCTTCTTGTTCCTATTTCGTAGTATAACCTTTCTTAGTATTTATGTGTCTTTTTAGCTGTAGCCAACTAAAGTTTGCATTGACCTTCTATTTTTGTGGTTGATGGAAGCAAGTTACTGGTTTCATTCACATGTACTTTTTATCTAGAGGCTCTTTTTCAAAAATACATCTTTTGTGAGCTACCATGTTGTCCTAGATCAGAGCACTAGTACTCTTGCTTACCATCTATATATCAGTGATTATAGATTTTGTGTGTTTATAGGATGCTCATTATCATTAGTCTCTCCTTCTCTTCTTTCATTAATATTAATGCACCATTAAACTGTTTTGGTGCATACGAGAAGGCTTTCAAAAATTACTTTTATATATCTGTATCTCCATGGTTTCAAGCTTCAAGTAAAGTCGTTCATTATTCATTTTTTCCACTAAAATTTGTCTTGTAACAGATGGAGAAACTTGAAAGGGAAGCTAGGGAGTCTAAATTTGCAGAGCTGATGAACAAACACTTTGCTGCCAGCTCCATTCCAAAAGGCATCCACTGCCTTGCCCTGCGTTTGACAGATGAATATTCCTCTAATGCCCACGCACGCAAACAGTTGCCTTCTCCAGAGTTGCTCCCTGTGCTCTCCGACATCTCCTACCACCACTTTGTCCTGTCAACTGATAACATTTTGGCTGCTTCAGTTGTCGTCAATTCTGCTATCCAGTCATCATTAAACCCTGAAAAGATAGTTTTCCATGTCATTACTGACAAGAAAACTTATGCGGGTATGCACTCATGGTTTGCATTAAACCCAACTTCCCCCGCTATTGTTGAAGTGAAAGGCATTCACCAATTTGAGTGGTTAACGAGAGAGAATGTACCAGTGCTTGAAGCTGTTGAAAATCATAATGGTATAAGGAGTTATTACCATGGGAACCACGTCGCTGGGGCCAATCTTAGCAATACAAATCCGCAGACATTTGCTTCAAAGTTGCAGTCTAGAAGTCCAAAGTATATTTCCTTGCTCAACCATCTTCGCATCTATATACCAGAGGTAATTGATGTGAGGCATTCCTTTTGTTAATTCGATACCTGAAATTTTGTTGTTTTCTGTTTCACTAAAATTAAAGAAGATAGAGATAAATAAAAAAAGGAAATAAAGGTAATCAAAGAAAATTTGGAAGTCTATTTTTTAAGATGTACATCTGCGCTCTCGGTTTCTGAATTGAGTACAGAAATCTCTTTCATTCCTTACTAACTTGCCGATTTCATGACATTCATGTTTAAATATTTTGGCTTCTAGCACAACGATACTGAAGTCTCCTTATTTTGTCACCAGTTTTATGTTGGCTGAACAAATACTCCATCCTTCCCAAAATAAGTGTCTTTGTTTCTCTTGAATTTTGATTGCATTATTTTTAGAAAGTTAGTTATGCATGAATTACCAATAATACCCCATAAGAAGTTAGATAGAAATACTTGAGTTTGTTACAACACATGCACATGGGGGTACAAGGGGAAATGTTCACCACTAACTTCTTAATTTTCCCAAAAAAGTATATAAGACACTTATTTTGGGACGGACAAAGTATTTAACATTGTGAAGTGAATTTCTATCTTGATTGGGGTTGCTCTAGGAATTAATATTGGGTTTTTATTGGCAGGGATAGTTTTGCTGTAGTCGTCTTCTGAAATTATTTTAAATAGCCATATATAATCAGTATTAAATGGTTCATGCAATAAATGGGAGAAGTCATGTTCCTCATGAAGTGTGAAGTGGTTTACATGCATGGTTTTTTAGAGATGGAAAGGGAAGTTTGATTATGTGTACATTTATAAATGTTACAGAGATTTAGAACTCACTGACTTTGGTGGTTACTGTATTGTGTTTTTGTATTTCTTACTGTTATTTGTTTATTCTTTCGGAATATAGTTATGCTGACTATATACATTGAACAGCTCTTTCCAAGCCTTGATAAGGTCGTCTTCTTGGATGATGACATTGTGATTCAGAAAGATCTTTCTCCACTTTTTGAAATTGACCTTGGTGGAAAGGTTAATGGAGCTGTAGAAACTTGTAAAGGTGATGATAACTGGGTAATGTCTAAGCGATTCAGGAACTACTTCAATTTTTCTCATCCCCTCATCTCAAACAATTTGAATCCTGAAGAATGTGCGTGGGCTTATGGGATGAATATATTTGATCTTCGTGCATGGAGGAAAACAAATATAAGGGAAACTTACCACTCCTGGCTGAAAGAGGTAATATCCAAATGCTAAAATTTTCAAAATCTTATATTACAACCTTCCCGTGGGTTTGATTTATAATATGCAGAATAAGAGACAGCAGAGCAGATGGTTTATTTTTTTATTATTTTTAACTAGGAAATAGAACATCATTTCCCTTTCCTGCATGAGTTCCACATCTATGACTATCGTTCCTGATATCATGGATTATTTCTTTGTGGCCATGGCCTTTATAGTTCCTACTATATTCTTATTTAGGGATGCGTTTACATCATTCAGAGATGTTATGTTCAACAATTCGATTGTTACTCCTATATAGCACTCCTATTCAGTCATTACCTTAAAGACAACCTAATTTCTAATCCGTTTTCTAGGTTTGGCATAAGAAAGTATTGTTCTGCAATTTAATTGATCCTTGTTAAAGAGTTATGGTTTTATGACTTAAGTTAGTTTTTACGGTTAAAGTTCATAAATATTCTCCAACTATACACTTTATTCCCAATTTTTATTCTTTTTCACCAATGATCCTCCAACTATTCTATCTCATCACCATTGTCTAAAAATGCATTTTCCTATCCATTTATTAAAAAAAATATAGTTAAATATAATTAAGATGCTGGAATCTGAAAATATTCAGGTTTGTTCTTCTGTGATCGTTGGTGATTTTATATATATATATAAACTTGTTTAATTGTTGGTTATATTCTAGTTTGAGGAACTGCATATAATTCTTGTTAAATAACAGACTATGTTTTCAATTATTTTCTGCTCAGAATGTGACTTGTGTTGCAGAATCTGAAATCAAACCTAACAATGTGGAAGCTTGGAACGCTACCTCCTGCTTTGATTGCGTTTAGAGGTCATGTTCGCCCTATTGACCCATCATGGCACATGCTTGGCTTAGGCTATCAAACTAATACCAGTATTGAGAATGTGAAAAAGGCTGCAGTTATCCACTACAACGGGCAGTCAAAGCCATGGCTGCAGATTGGCTTTGAGCATCTGCGGCCATTCTGGACCAAGTATGTTAACTATTCCAGTGATTTTATAAGGAACTGCCACATCTTGGAGTCGTAGTCATTCAACTAGTGGAGCTAAGAACAAAGAGATGGGACAGGGAAAAGGCAGGCAGGCGCAAGTGATATGGGGTCCACGTGTTTTTTGCCACTCGAAATTTCTGTTGATGCCTATGGTGAGAAGACAAGCAGAAAACCGGGCCGGAGGGTGATACATTCCAGATCCTGATTGACCTTAGCCCCTTGGAACTTTTCCCGGGAAGAACCCACAGCACAGCCATGAGATTCATTCTTTCAATCTGTAACATAGCAATCCATCAGTTTATTTTTTGGTTGGAGAAAGGACACTATTATTGGTCTTCATCTGGGGAACCTTGCCTTATTTTTTAGCGCAATAGTCGAGAATAAAATGAATACACAGGATATAAGTAGCGTCTATGTCAATGTCATTTATATACTGATCATCCATCGGTTAGGGTTAGGGCAGGTCTTCTGTTCTGTCATCTGTGTAAGAGATGCTGAGGCCGAGGCTCGAGGCTCCCCTTTTAGCCCATAAATCTTTATTTGTTACTTGTTTGTTCTTTTCATTTTGTTGAAAAGTGTCTCCAGTTTTACCTCTGCAATCAATTCGACATCGTTGATGTGTTGTTGATTCATAGGCATAGGTCGTGGAGATTGTACTGAACTGAAGCGGTATTTGTTATGTATTATTCGTACGAGAAACATTTGAAATGTGCAGAAAGATTCTTTTTTCGGAAAATTGTGATGTTTGAGAGTGTCTCATAAGCATCTACTTGTATATAATGCATGTATCCTTTTGCTTAATATCCACATATATGATGCCCTTTCAAATTTAGACAAAAATAAAGAGAGAGATTCTTTGTAATGTAAAGAACAAGAACAAAGTAGATGATGACAAGGACAAACAAGTTTGATTAACAATGTTCCTATCCTTAAAATGAGGAAAATATTGCATTTTACATAGTTGATGATGACAAGAAATCCATTAAAGAATACTTGTAATCTTCTTTCCAGCAAGGAAAGAACATTTCATTTGACAGTTTTTGGCATTTAGGACTCAATGATTTGATTGTATGATTAATGCTAATTGGAAGAATCCCAAAAGCTGTTTGATGTGTCAAAACTAAGAAAATTATAATGACATGGTAGGTTGCTGCATTAATTTAATTGATAGAGATGATATATGAACTAAACCAATTAGATTTGACATTTCTCTTAGAAAATGTATTGATGCGTTTTGTTTAATCTTAAGTTAAAAGAATTTTGGAAAGTGTGTTGGAGTAGGAATCAAATTGTACTTGTCAAATTTTTATTTTTTTAATTTTCAGACAGGAATTTTACGCTAGCACTTGGGTTATGAAACTTAGGCCTTGCACGCCACAATAGAGCACATCAATAAGCAAATTTGGTGTGTAAGTCATGAATTTCACATTGGATGTGCGAATGAGTTTCTATATAATTGTAAAAGCGGATGAAATTTCGAGAGGATTTGGAGAGAATGGAAACGAGAAATGTAACAAGCGAATCTCAAAGTGAAAAAAAAGAAGGCACACCTCGTGGTTTGATTGAGCATTTACACTCACAAAATTAAGATATAGGAGACGATGCGTCGTCTTGTGATTGGTTGTTGATAATGAGAAGTGGGATTTCATGATGTTAAATTTATGACATGATAACGCCACATGCTCAATGATGATAAAATACATGATGTCTTGGTGTTGCGTGAGAGAAGTCGTGATGATGTTGGCTTGGGCCTCGAATAAGATAACAATGATGCCAAGGTGCCAAAATGGTGATGACATCATTACTTAAGGCACCTTAAGGTAGTATTTTTCGAGAAGACACTAAAATGCAACATTTAGGAAGTTGCTCCTACATACCATACCCAAGACCGTCACAAATACTTATCAATAATGTACGGTACGAGAATTTATGAGGTGAGAAATTGAGTGTGTCTCATCTAGAATTGACCCAGATATGACTCGACCAGTTCACATGGTGTGGAATGACATATGAAGGGTGTGAGACCTATTTATATAGAGTCGTGACTAAAAGTTAGCGTCAAACAAGTGTGGGTCATCATCGGGGTTGTACAACAAATACAAAGAGGTAATAAAATTTGAAAGATAAGGGTAGCCTCTTAATCTCATAGTACTTAAATTGAGTCTTATGAGTGTTAAAAACGAAATCTGTCAAATGAAACGAATGGAGATTATAAACTAATATTCACTTTGGTCTAATATTTAAGCGACACATATCATTTTCTTATATATTTAAGTTTAATCGTAAAATGTTAACATACATCACGACATCGCTAATTACAAATGTCAATGAATGTTTTAATAGCATGGACTTTTTTCCTACCCATAAATATATTTCCAAATATTTGTCAAAGTTATTATTTGTTCATACACCTAACCTAACTAGTTACTTCACGAAACTTGGAGAATATATTTACACTACATTACAGTGACCAAATTGATGTTTAAATAACAGGTCACCGACTTAAGACACTGAATTTTATTATTGAGTAAAGTTACAATAAATGAGAGAGAAAATGAAAGAGTGAAAAAATTCTGTCCATTTCCAAAGGCTTTGGAGGATGGAAGGAGAAGGCAAGAAATGGAAGCATTGACCACACCACAGATTTAATTTACAAGACTTTGAAGACACCGAAACAGCACCCTTGTTTGCCTCTTGGGATTTATCTGATTCTTCTTCTTCTTCTTCACTATTCTTTTTCTTATTAATTACTAGAAACGCATCCACTTCTTTCCCTTCCTCCGGCTTGGACTTTTCGACCAGAAATTCTGAAACTTGAGGACGACCCAGATCATTTCCAGACCCAAGTAAGACAACCCTTTTAGGGTTTTTGTGCTACTATTGAATTTTTTCTTTCTGGGTTGATATGGAGGTGATGTCAATGAAGGTTATGAGCTGACTTGCATGATTTTTAGTTTTTTTTTTTGGTTGTTGTTGTTGTTGTTGTTGTTGTCTGAGTGTTGCTGTGTCTTGTTGTTGTTGTTGTTGTTGTTGTTGTTGTTTTTGTTGTTGTTGTTGTTGTTGTTGTTGTTGTTGTTGTTGTTGTCTGAGTGTTGCTGTGTCTGGAGAATCACTCCATCTGTTTGGGATTCTGATGTTCATTATTGGATTAGATTGGATTGGATTGGATTATGTTGTTTTTCTAAATTCTAGAGATAGAGTTGGTGATTTCATATCTGAAAATTCTAATTCAGCTTTGTGTCCTACCCAAGTCCAGTGACTTACCTTTTGTTTGGTTGGTTAAAATCTGCAGAAAACCCCAGCTTAGTATTTGGAAGAATTGGTGATACTTGTGAGCTGACAATTGGGTTAATCAAGTTGGCTCATGATTTCTTTGGTTGCAAGCTCAATTGGGGTTTTGGTAGCCTAGGAGAAGTTCCTAAAAAAGATCTTGCCCTCCCATTGGGGTACCGAGAGTCTTTCCGATTCCAATCCTGTAGATGGCTGGGGTGCAAGATCAGTTAGAAATAAAATTCCGCTTGACTGACGGAACTGACATTGGTCCCAAAGCCTTTCCTTCCGCCACAAGTGTTGCAACTCTGAAGGAGAGCATCCTTGCTCAATGGCCTAGAGGTATGCTGGATTGTTGATTTAATTGTAAATGCTCTGAAAGGTTTTATCTTTATCGTAGTTTCTATTTGGGAGTTTCTTTGTGTGCACTTTATTATAGTAGGATGAACTGGATCAACTGGTTGGGTGGGCAGATAATTGTGTTCGTGTCAGGAATATTGTTCCACTTCTCTTCAGTGTGTTTCTTGCCAGCTCATTCATTAGTGTGGACAAAATACATGAGTGATAGCCATAACACCTATTGTCGATATTGAAATGGCTGCAGTATCTATAAACCTAGAACTGTTTTGCATGTCTTCCTGAAATGCGTGGCTTATGCAGCTGCAATGTTGGGCTGAAGTGATATTATGGAAGCACAAGATGGGCTTTCCGCAGATGCAATATAAACACAGTCGAATAGTTTCATTTATATTTTATAGTCATATATCAATTAAGAAAGATTTTATGCAGTTCTTTTTGTTTCCATAATGCTTTATAATGTAATTGGAGGTGTTGGTGTTGTTCATTTGTGCTAGAGCTAGGTTAAGGTTTAAAGCTGTGATCACTAGGGTCACAATGAGCCATGATTCACTTTTTATTTTCTTTGAACATATTTTCTCATTGACTAACATTTCAAACTGCTAAGTATAAACTAGTGTTGTGATCTATGCCAACACTACATCTATAGTGTTATACTGCCTAAGTCTGTGACTGTTGAATCAACAAAATTGTAGGTCTAAGATTGCCATGCTGCTTAACTAGTACGCTTCTGTGCTTGCTACATATCACTAAATTATGTTATACATTATCTTTAAATATGTCAATGTTATTTATTTTACCAGAGAAGGAGAATGGCCCAAGGACTGTGAAAGATGTCAAGTTAATAAGTGCAGGAAAAATATTGGAGAACAACAGAACAGTGGGGGAGTGTCAGAGCCCTTTATGTGATATCCCTGGTGGGATCACAACTATGCATGTTGTTGTCCAACCACCATCTTCGGAGAAAGGTATCATATGAAACACCTAAATTATAACCTACATTTCAATTACCACTTACTAGAACCTCTTGTTATATGTTTTTTCTTTTTCTTTTTTTAAGGATAGAATTACGGCGGGTTTTTTGTTTACTTGTATTTTCTTGAGCAGGGTTATTAATTTTCCTTGTTCCGAGCATGTATTTAGGATTATGAGAAATCTCTCTCGGCGGGTTGTTGAATATCACATTCAAATGAT
>JAYMTH010002845.1:0-11843 GCA_036897465.1 Pelargonium australe
CTCTGCTCTTCTTTTTCCTCTATTTCAAGCTTTAGATTGATAACGTATCCAATCTCAAGACCAGCTCCGACCCCTGGTCTCTGCTCTTACTGTACGTTTTCTTCTCTACCATCTCCGTTTCTACTCATTTTCTGGGCACGACCCAGATCTTGTGTTTTTGTTTTATACCATTTGCTTTGCTCGTATCGTGTTTGTTTCAGCTGGTATCTCCGTATTAAGGCTTTTCGGTGAAAAAAGGTGTTTCTTTTTTGAATAAATTGTGTTTTTTGGGTCATTGTTGGGGGTGGGGCTGTTGTTGGCTGATATATTTGCAATCAACCGTCTTCTGTTTCTCCTTTTGGTGTCGCTGTTAGGGTTTGTTTGGCTGCTGGGAATGTGTTTTTACTGTTTTGGGTATTGAAATGGTCGTCCGAGGAGAAAAGAGTTTGTTCCTTTTTCGTTGCATTTTGTGTTTGTTCCTGTCATTTGAGCTGTTTTTTCTTTTTCTTTCTAGTTGGGTTGTTTGGGATCATTGAATTTTTATCTTAGTATCTCGGTTTCTCTTAGTGTCATGTCCCCGGATGTCGCCGTGAGTTTGATTGGTTTTAGTTTTAGTTTGAATTGTTGCTTTTTAGCTGATTATGGTTTTTGAAATGCTGAATTTGACATGCAAATGCAAGATTTTCGCTTTTCTTCTTATTTTTCTCTCCTTTTATCAGATAAGCAAATGTATGCATGTAGGTCTGTTTTTGTGCAATATTGTCTTATGTTTGTTTATTCTGAGTCTCTGGATCTTAGACTGAAAATTCTCATCGGTTTGACCCTCTTTTTGAAATTTGAATTTAAGTGGTTAATTTCCAGGTTGTTTTTGTTGCTTAATTGAGTTATGTTGTAAAGTTGAAGCACTTCCATGATTTTAGCTTTTGTTATTTCCCCCTCCTCTGTAGGACCCATTTTGCTGCTTATTTTTTAGTTGCATTATGATTTTCGTGACTTATTGATGATGATTCTGTTTCTCATTGCAGCACATTACAACAAAAGTATGTACAAGCTTTGGTGATTGATACAGGGGCCTAGATTTTGATTCCTGTGCTATTTGTACATACATAAGATTTAAACCATTTTCCCAAATGATAAACACTGGCAGGACCAGAAACCAGGCAAGGTCTGGAAGGCCTATGTCTGTAGGAGGTGAGATTTTTTATTTATTTTTCATTTCAGACGGCGAGTTGTTAGTTGTTCTTCCTCCTATGCATGATATTTACATGTTTGCTCATAGTTCATATCAATATAGTCTCCAGCTTAAAATGATTCATTTCCTTTCTTCTTGGTGTTGAGTTTCTTTCGACTTGTTTGATTGGTAGGCCTAGATTTTGTCGATCCAAAGAGGAAGAGCAATATTTTCGGAAAAATTCTTTTGGCTGCTGCATTAACAGCATTATGCATTATCATGCTCAAGCAGTCTCCGTCATTCAGTAGCACAAGCCCGGTAACTTATTTATCCTGTATTAGAATTAGCATTTCTTTTCTTAGTACCCTGCATTCCATCCTCAGATAATTGAGATGGTTGTACATGCATTTATATGGGATCCAGCCATTACCGGCCTTATTTAAGGCCGGTGTTTTAGAGCGGATCGTAAAAGCTTATGATGTGACCGATCAACAATGCAACTTACTTGTTGAAGCTATTCAGCAGATCTTGGATACGTCTCATCTTTTCACATGCTATTCATATCCAATCACTTGCTTCAAAATTTACTATAATTTTCTGAGCGAATTTTTTCAGTTATTCTTTGTGTGCTGTTTAACATCAATAACTTTTCCATAAATGCTGGTTAGGTTGATAGTCCACTTGTAGATGTGCCTTTTAGAAGCCTTCCTTTAATACTCTAATGTTTGTGTACAATCTTCAACAATGCATTTTATCATCTTTTGCCGTTCCCAACAATGTCATCACACACTTTGCTAACTATTACGTCCATATTGTTTCATTAAGATAATACCAACCACACTTTGATCTTTGATTGCTGTTGCAATTATAAAAGTGAATTCAAACTCAAACTACTTTCATCACTGTTAGTATGGTCATTGTCGAATTCTATTTTATTTATGTTTACAATGGTTCTTTTGGAATATAATGGAGCTTTCTTAAAACTGACTGTTTTAAATATTTTATTTTTTGCTTCCGTCTAGTTCTCCCATTATGAACCTGGCGTAACTCATGTCTTAGTTACTGGAGGTGCTGGCTTTATTGGTTCACATGCTGCACTACGACTTCTGAAAGACTCTTACCGTGTGACCATAGTGGTATATGTTTTAGACTTTATTAAGAAGTTTCCCATAATTTTTTATAGCTTGTTTCTCTTAGTTACTTGCTATCTCATTTGAAAATGTGCTTCACTTCTTGACAGGATAACCTCTCGCGGGGTAATATAGGTGCTATCCAGGTTCTACAAACATTGTTTCCAGAGCCTGGGAGGCTTCAATTTATTTTTGCTGACTTGGGCGATGCACAAACTGTATCCTTCATCTTTGCATCTATGCTCTCTCTCTCTCTCTCTCTCTCTCTCTCTCTCTCTCTCTCTCTCTCTCTCTATCTATCTATATATATATATATATTCCTTGGGGTTAAAGAATCGCCGGTGATATACTGATATTCATACTTCATGTAACAAATAAACCTTGATGTTTCAATTCGTTTCCTTAATTAATTTTCCAGGTTAACAAAATATTTTCTGAAAATGCGTTTGATGCTGTGATGCATTTTGCAGCTGTAGCATATGTTGGGGAAAGCACACTTGATCCACTTAAGTAAGTATCTTTTGTACCATATGGTAGCCTGTATTTGTATAAGTTGAAAAGCACAATTAGTCGAAACTGAAAGATTGTGGAGTAGGGGAGAAGCTCATTATAACTTGGGTGTTAATTTCCTGTATGGGGATTTCTTTTAAACTTATGAAAAACTGTGCTAATCATTGTTTTTTGTTGCATATTGTACAGGTACTATCACAATATTACAGCTAATACGTTGGTGGTACTAGAGGCTATGGCCGCTCATGGTGTGAAAACATTGATATATTCTAGTACATGTGCAACATATGGGGAGCCTGAAAAGATGCCCATAACTGAAGATACTCCACAGGTGGGAGTTCTAAAACTTAGAAAGTTAGTCATTGAATGTGCTTTTCATTTTTTTTTTTTTAAATTCTATTGCTAACCATTTATTTTCTTTACTTCCATGATTTAGTTCCCAATTAATCCATATGGAAAAGCTAAGAAGATGTCAGAAGATATCATACTAGATTTCTCTGTGACTACGAACATGGCAGTCATGATCCTAAGGTTGGTGTTTAACTATCAAATTACATGCTTGTGATAGAGAATTCTAACGTCATTTATTTTGACTCTTTGGTCTTAGTACCTTTTCATGACTGATCATGTCTGTTTTTCTTTTTTCTGTTTCATGTTATTGGTAAAATATTTAGTTAGTACTTCTACATGATTGTTGTCCTCTTTTATGATATGTCACGCTTTCTTTCAAGCATAATTATGTTAAAAACATATGGGGACTCACAAAGTGAATGTGCCACAGAGACAGAACTGAGATCATCCTATGATGTAGAATTCTTTTGTCATTTCATCCCTTCTCTTATTCATTTTTGCTTCTTGATGTTGGTGCCATTACACGTATGAGCCTCTTTTTTTTCTAAGTTAGGTTCATGATAAAATACTTTGTACTTTAACTATGAATTTCATTTCATATTATGATGTTTCTTGCTTTGTTCTCTAGTAAAATAAAAATGTGAAAAATAAGACATTATTCTTGAAGTGAGTGCCATAAAATGCAGAACTGATGTTATAGTCTTTTGATAATGGAACTTTGATGGGTAAATTAGCAGTTGCTGGAAGAGAACAATAATGAATTCCATTTCCTTTTCTTGTTTGGTGAAAATATCAGGTACTTCAATGTGATTGGTTCAGATCCAGAGGGAAGATTAGGTGAAGCTCCAAGACCTGAACTGCGTGAACATGGAAGAATTTCAGGTGCTTGTTTTGATGCAGCTTCTGGCATTACGGACGGCTTAAAGGTATCCATGTTTGCTCCTCTTCAAAGCCTTGGTCATAATTAGCCTACCCAAATCAATTAAAAATGGAATGCAACACATCATGGAAGCAAATTCCCAGTCCTCCTTTGTGATGATTTTTTTTGCCATATGAGGTGCTTGTATTGGGGTTAAATGTTAATGTGATATTTTGTATCTCAATAGGTCAAGGGGACAGATTATAAGACGCCCGATGGAACCTGTGTAAGGGATTATATTGACGTTACAGATCTTGTTGATGCTCACGTGAAAGCTCTTGAAAAGGCAAAGCCCAACAAGGTTGGAATCTACAATGTCGGTACTGGAAAAGGTAAACAGATTATAATGGTCATTTCTGGTGTAGCATGCAAACAGATTTCCCGTAGAAAAAAATGAGTAAAAGTGCTTGTTTCTCTTTGAGCAGGTAGATCAGTAAAAGAGTTTGTGGAAGCATGTAAGAAGGCAACAGGGGTGGACGTCAAAGTTGATTACCTGCCTCGCCGACCTGGTGATTATGCGGAAGTGTACAGCGACCCATCTAAGATATTACACGAGTTGAACTGGACTGCACGTTACACTGATCTGGAAGAGAGTTTGCGGGTTGCATGGAGCTGGCAAAAGACACACCGAAATGGGTATGGATCCTCGTCGGTGATGCCATCTTGAAAACGAAACAACATTCACAGAATTTACATTACATAGCAGAAACTGACACAGACCCCTGCTGCCTCCTGGTGCTGACATTGACTGCATGCATTTTCTCACTTAGAAGAAGAGGGTTTTAAATTTGAGATCATTTTTGTTATTTTAATATTCCCCGCGTCTTATTTATATAAAAATGGGGTGGTTTGTAGCTAGTAGCCCATTTTTTCTTTCCCTTCTGCACATGTATGTGAACGGATAGTAGTTCAATAATGATATATGCTCATGCGTAGATATAGATACCATACTCAAATATACTTGTGTTTATGTCTCTCTTTTGTCTCACCTATGTTTTAGTTTGAGGGGTTAATGCTTCTAGAATCATTTGTGGTGTTGAAGAGACCAACCATTTGGACGAGGCACAACGCTACGAGCGTCAAACACAATTCCCTAATTAGGGCAATGAGCTTATATATGTACCGTGAACACTAATAAGTACGAGTGTGCCACGTGACGAAGACCACTCATAAAACGTTTAGGAGACTCGTTTACTCGTGACACTATACCTAGCTCCGCCATTGCCTTCTAGCATTCTCAACTTTTTGAGTTCTTATTCTTATGTGTGTATATTGCATGACAATGTACTTGTCAAAATGCTGTAAAAACTATTTGTTTGAAGCCCGTTAGAAAACATGTCTTGCTCTCATCATGTTGTATCGTTACAACTCAATGTTTTTTTGCCTAGTCACGACAAAATTATAATCATCAAACAGTGACAATTTTATCCAACGAGGTGCATTGATTTTGACACCAAAAAAGTTCATCACGAAACGCTTTTAGTAGTTTTTGCCCGAATTGAGTACACCATCGCCGCCTTATATAAGTGATTTGAAAGGGGGAAAACATTTTTGGCTTTAGCACCTATTGTTTTGCCTGTTGATGCATTTGTGTTGAATATGATATTAATGGAATGTTGTGGAAGGTATTTCATAATGTGTAGTTTTAACAAAATCAACCAAGCACATTATTGGTGAAATTGAAAAAAGCATTTTATATATCAAAACACATTATCCAACAAGATGTTAAACAAAACCAATGCTCTACTAACTCTTCACACCAAACACATTTTCCTGTTCAATTTGGATGTTTTTGTAGGTTACAAATAGGAGAAACAAGATGACTAGGAGGGCAAGATCATATTGAATTAAACAGACATAGGTAATCTCAGAAACCAAAACCAAGTTTACGTCTTTAAGCAACCGATTGAACTGCTCTCTCGAAGCTCTCTTCAGCACCTGCTGCACGTTTCACAAGCATGTGATCTGGATGTGCAAGTTTCAACTGGCTGCAAAACACAATAATTTGATATGGTTAGTTGCTAACCAAAAAAACTCTATCATTCCTCTAATTAAATAAAGAAAACAATTTTGTATACTTGAGAAACCGTGCAGTTGGCTTGCCAATGTGAAGACAGCATACAACCAGATTGGCTAGAGTTTCTGGATCCTTCGCATCCTGTGTCAATCACCAATAAACTTATGAACAATGATGCCAAAATGTTATATGGAAATAAGCATTGGAAATTGAAACGTTTTGTGCCCTGATGTTATGGATCAAGACATGGTAGCCTATTGGGTGAAGTGTGAAACATTCAGAGAAATTGGATGACAACCTCAAAATTGTTGAGTACCAGTCAGCAAGACTCTTATTCTACAGGGGAATCTTTGAATTAAGTACATGAAATTAGAAGTGTTCTTATTCATAAATTATTAGCATTCTGTGGATTTAGCTCGTGTGATTAAGAAAGAATCAAAGAAACATGCTCATAGTTTAAAAACTTGCCTTGTTCAGTGCTTCAACCAACAATGTTTCAGCTTCATCAAAGTTCCCCATGTGCATGCAGCAAACAGCCTTCCCATTCAAGATCAACCCTGTCATGGGATACTTCTCAGAGAAATCTTGGAAGATGAGAGATGCTTCTTGTATCTTGGAACCACCCTGATTTTAAGCAATATATGATTAGAAATTTACAATGACTGAAAACTTCTCAGAATCATATACTTTTCTATGATTCAGTAGAAAATGTAACCTACCACTGCCAAATTTAACCATGCATTTGCAAGTTGAGTCAATGTGTGGTCCTCATCAGTTTGCTGCATGATTCTCAGCTGTCTCTCTGCATAATCTGACCTGTGCATCTTAAGGAATATCTGAACATTCAATGCATGCCTGAAAAAGCAGTAACAGAACATTCAGGTGTTTGATATACAGACAGGATGCATTATCAAAGTTTACTTCATGGAGCCAAATAATGCAACTAAACCCTGTTTCATGCATCAATTCAAAGGTACCTGGTGCTCTCCTCTTTGTGAGCTACAATCCATACTTTTTAATATTATGCAAATGAGTTTTTAACATATCTGCAGTACCTTCCAACAATGTCTTAAATATTCAAAATTGAATTCTTAGGAGCTAGGATTAATTTGTTGCAGCATGCAGTTTATGTTCATCTAGCTCATTATTATGTAATTTACACCCTTGACCTAAACATATCTAATACATCCTATCAATATTTTCATTAATATGCATCATATTAAAGCTCCAAGCCATATCAAATTTAATAGTAAGTAGAAAGTTAGGGAGCATGCCTTTCTTTCATCCAACAAAATGGGTCAAAAAATTCACATTAGTTAATACTCCGTCCATCCCAAAATGAGTGTCCTCCTTCCTTTTTTAGGAAGCTAGTTATGCATGAAATTCCAATAGTGTTCTTATAATAAGTTAGTTATTATCCCTTAAATTTGTTACAACACATGATCACGAGGATACACAAGTAAATATACCACACTAAATAACTTCCGATTTTTTCTCAAAATTGGAAACTATGACACTCATTTGGGATGAAAGGAGTAATAAATTTCTTAAAATGAGGTTAATGATACCAAAATTTTAGAATTTTAGAACATTGACTGCAATGGAGGTTCACTCATACTGTTTAAGCAATTAGAATATTCAAGGACCAAGATGCCATGCGTTTATTGTTAACATAATAATCTACCACATCTCAATACACAATCCACTGCCAACTTGAACGGCATCGCACACAAGAACACAATAGTCAAGAACTAATATAAAAGATGCATAACAAAACTTTACACCACCTATATCTCTATGAGCAGCAAGCATTAAAAGAAGCCAGAGGTACAAACTAACAGGAAAGGCAGAAATCTAAATTACAGTAGATAACATATACATAAATTTCAATAGGAGTCAATCCAAATAAACTCACAGTTCCATAGTTCCTCCAACATTAGTGTGTTTCAAAGCCTCATTGTAGTCCTGTTCATGCATGAAAATGGTCCCTGCGATCAACCTCAAAATTGGGTTGTTCCCAATGGCCGGATCAGCCAACCACTCCTTAATACTTGCAATAGCAGATTCCTATACAATTTTACAATCCATCATCATTATGATCAATTTCTCCAGTTCAAATTACTTCACTATCAACAATTTCCCGAGCAGCCGAACATACAAAATTACACCCACTCATTTGCAAACACAAAGCAGTACTAGCAGCAGAAATAAAAATCCATCCCATTAATTTCTAACGCAATTTCATAGAAACCAATACCACAAACATCCACACAGACCAAATTGAACCCCAAATGAAATTAGAGATCCAATCCAAATTTCATGAAATGGGGCTCGTAATTCCAAATCAAAATCCAAAACTGATTTTGAACAAGTAACCCTCACCACCAATCACATGTACGCAAATCCGGATCCCAAACACCCAGATCTCAAAAACCCAGATGCAGAAAAAGAGAGCGAACCTTGTTATTGGGACTGGAGAGGTAGAGAGCGAGCAATTTGACGGCTTGGAGAGGCGTGGCGGCAGAGGAATCGATCTCGTTGATGACAAGCTGAGAAACCCAATTCAGAAAAGATCGTCAGAGATGCGATCGGGAAGAGAAAGAGAAATTTTGATTGATAGAGAAGAAGAGACCTGGTAGCTGGAAAGGGCAATGTAGGAGCGGTAGACGAGGCAGTCGCGCTCGATGATATCGTCGGGGGAGAGATTGGGGACATCGCTGTTGTTGATGGCGGCCTGGTAGGCGCCCAAGTAGAAGTTGTTTCTGAGATTGAACAAAAGGTCCGGCGCTGCCATGGCTGCTGTTGCTGAGATCTGAGACGAAAATGGAGCTCTTTCTCGCGATTCAGAACGTAGTAGAAATGGAGTTATTGTTTTTGGGTGTTAATGTTAGACTAGTATTAGTACAATATCAACATCACACTTTATGGGCTTTCAATGCAGCCCAATGGTTGAGGAAATGGGCCTAATGCTATATCCAAACAAGTTTACAACAAACATTAATCTCTTACATGTTGAGTCAAATTGTTAAAGCGTTTTCCATTTCTTTTGAGATTTCAAAAGATTCGTCCGGGGAGAGAGAGCAAAATTGATTATAGGCTGCCAAATCAAGGCACCCTCATGACACGAGTACAACCAATATGGTGCCCGACCTAATGGCTCCCCTAAAACCCCATAGTTCTAAGAGCTTACTATCAGTCCAATCAATGAAAGACGAGATCCCCCAACCACATTCCCTCACTATCTCTAACCACTCCACCAATTTCTCCGAACCCGAGTTTACCTAAACTACTACCAATTTGAGTTTATGTTTGTGCAGAGAGTAGGATGAGGAAATCAAATCGTGGAGTCGTAACATGTAAGAATAACAATGACAGTTAAAGAAATTCCATGACTCGGGATAAAAAGAAACTACAAAGATTTGACTATAAATCGCCACAAACCAAGAGCTACAAAATAGACACACCAACAAACCTTAAAAAAAAAAAAAAAAAAAAAAAGAATGTTCCAAACAGTTTGAAAAACGAGAATTGAACAAATGAAAAGAAAACCAATCTTGAATAGAAGCATAAGACGTAGAGTTGTTTAGGTCGGTATTTGAACATATCCAATCCGCAAAATGGCAAGTTCTCGAAATATGGTTAACATCTTCCAACAAATTAGCTCAGAATATCATAAGCTTATTGCAAATTATCATAAGCTTTCAAAACGTTCAGGTTATTGCAAGTGAACAAGGGAACGAGCATGGTACATTTGTACTCATATAATAACTCAGAATAGTATCAGTGACAAAACGAATGAGCGTAGCTCTACACACCAACGATAAAAAGCTTAGTTTTCCAACCATTAAGCTTAGCTTTGACTTTATCAATAATGAAACCCAAATCAAGGCAACAAAATGACAACAATTTTAAAGGAAACCAAAGATACTTCTCAAAACAGGCACAGTGATTCCAAAGCAGCAACCTACCGAGCTACCTCATACTTGGAACACGCTTTTGGGAAAAACGATTCTTGACTTAACCCGACACTAATCAACTAACCAGGCAAATCACATAACTCAATCAACACTTCCTGTGTGTTCCACTCATTTTGTAACTCTGCAACATTTTCACCTTGTTTTGTGCTTATGATGAATGGAGGCATCAATTCATGAAGCCACAAGGCACCCACTGTTTGCATCAGTAACACAAACACACAGATGAGATAGTAGGTAACTCTAAAAATATAGATATAAGAAACAAAGACCAGACACTGACGCAATTGACAACATAAACTGCATGGTTAAGAAGATCGTTTGTGTTCGATCCCCGCTCATCACACCTCTGAAAAGAGATGAGTTTTAACTAATGTCTACCGCATTATATAATGCGAAAAAAGAAAAACACTACAAACTACAAAAGAGTAGCTGTAGGACCCATCACCTCACGCTCAGCCCACCATATCAATTATCAACAATATTAAAGACTTTTAAATTATGCATTTTTCATTGATGAATTAACTATTCAAGAACATGCATCTTCATCGTAAAAATGATAAATTTATTATCCAGATATTGAAGAACTCACGGGTGTGTTCACTGAGTTGTAGGATTTTGGATCTTCTCCAAGAAAATACAACTGCTATAGTTTCCGTTAAATACCTCCAAACAAAAAATATACTATAATTCAAAAAATGGAGTGTCAGAAAATGGAATGGCATCAAAACTCAAAAGCAAGGCACTGTACATTTCCAATCTTTTCCTCTATCTTTTTCATTTGTCTACAAAACGTTCATATTCACATTCCCCAAGAAAAGTTGCAGATGCTCATATCATATATACTCCACCTAAAGTGTACAAAACCAAAAAGGCTTCATTTTTATGACCAAAACAGCCCTCTCTTCTCTTCTAATCGCTTCCGATCTATGGAACGTTAAATGGGTATTTGCCGTTTCTCCTCAAAGCTACACTCTTATTCTATTTTCTGTAAAGGGTCTCTGGTTTTGTGGCTTTTCTTCGTTCTTTAGCATCTATTTATTAGAGGGAGCTTGAGGTTGAAAATGGAGGATGTGGGTTGTTGAGGAGCTTTTGAATTGTGCTGGTGGGTCATTTTTTGAAGGGGTGTTCGTTTCTCGAGAATTGATTTTCCGTTTGCTACCAATTTTCTCCCAACAATGAAGAGAGTTTATTGGGTGCATGTAATGGTGGTGCTGTGCCTGGGGATGCTTGTGGGTTGCTACTGTAAGAATGAATCAGATGATGAGGTTACAGTAGCTGTGTACATTGTCACTCTTAAACAAGCTCCGGCTGCTGCTCGTCGATATGATGCTTCTGCAGCTAGCTATAATGGTGAGCTGAGAAGTGGCAGTAATGGCTCTGGGCATGGTGCTCCTGGGAGATCAACTAGGCTTCACAAACACAGGTGTTGTTTCTTGATTTGTCTTTGCAGATTTCAGTTTCTGGAAATTAGTCTGCTTTGCTTATTGGGCTATTTTTGTGTCATGAAAAAATTTGGTTCTTGCTGTTGTGAATTTCTTGCCTGCATCATAGTACGAACTTCTGGTTTCATATGATTTGATTTCAATTGGTGTCTTTATACTTTTTTAGTAATTGACTATTACAAGTTCCTGTAGACACTGGATTGTCTCATGGGGTCCCTTTTTTGTGGGTTAATGTAAATTTTGCTGTCTTGAGAATTCTGTGCATCATATTGGTTTTGGGGGTTTCTAACTATACTGTCTCACATGCCCATGATGCACATTTTGAATAACATTGTTTTTTTTTTTTT
>JAYMTH010002846.1:0-11843 GCA_036897465.1 Pelargonium australe
TAAATAGGGTAAGTTGCAAACCTTTGATATGCCCAACAGTAATTGTGCAACTAAATAAGTTTTTCAGTTTTCCACTTCTTAGAAAACAGTTTTCTGAAAAACTGGAGTAATCACTCCACAACTAAACAACCTCTTATTGTTTCTAGAGTCTTCTACCTAGGGCAAGAGAAATTTTGTTGATCTTCCATGGCATCTAGCTCACTTTCTTAATAAATAAATATCAAGAGGGTGTTTGGATTAACTTCTCAAAAATAGCTGATAAGTAGGTAGAGTTGATAAGCAGAAATGTGTTCCGGCTCTTTTTAACAATAAGTTGTTACCTGTTTGGTAAGAAAGTGCAGATAAGCACTTGAATTGTTTGGTAAAAAGTGCTGATAAGTAGCATATAATGTCAAATTGACTATCAAAGACATTAAAATTATTTCTTTTGGTGAGTTTTTTTATTTAAGTAATCACGTTCTTTTTAACAAATTCATGAGAATATTAAAAAAATGATCAAAAATGAAAATGAAAGTACAAAGTTATGATTTTTTTTCTTTCATATTTGTCTATTTTTTGTACTTTTATATCAATGTATAATTGAAAAACTCGATTTTTGCATATAAATAACTAATGTTTTTTTTTTAAATTAGACATAGTAATATTTGAATATAAAAAATATACGAAATTGATATGAAAATCACTCAAATCGGATATCAAATAAAAAAAATGAATTTTTCTTTGTTTTAATCACATAAAACTATAAGGGTATAAACGACTTTTTAATGGTCAAACTGACTCTTTTATTGGTGCTTATAAGCTGCAAACTGAGAAGCTGGGTACCCCTAACTTATTTTTTATGGCTCATAAGAATGAGCTTATAAACACTTTTTCAATTTACCAAACAGATAACTTGGTAAAAAGAGTTGTTTTAATGCTTATAAGCCTGTTTGACCAGCTTATAAGTCTAAACAAACACCCTCCAAGTAAGCTAGCTAGTGTTTGGATCTTCAAATTATGATTTTATTTGGCTCAAAAACAATTATTTAGAAGGTGAAAGAATTAAATTTAGAGAGAAGTTTTATTTTAGTGCATGAATTAAAAAAAAAAAAAAAAAAAAAAAAAAACTAACTAGTTGAGCTCTCCCCTTTAAACCCCACCCCACGCAATGAGATTTGAACTCACAACCTCTCACATGGAGATGTGTGTTCTTACCCATTGCGCCATCCCTTAGGAGGCTATATGAACTTTTAAACTGCACGTATAAATGTGAAATTGTTTTAAGTTTTTTGCTCCGACCATTGCGGCATATCGCCCAGTCTTGTTACTTACATTTGAAGCTTTTGATTCACAATCTCCTAACAAATCAACCGCCCACGAATCTTCTGAATAAACATATAATGGGAATTGGAAATCCTATGAGCCAACGGGTAACAATTAAACCGGCTTCAACGGGCCAAACAATAAAACACAACCGTCCAAATTGAATCATTTTTCATCAGTTTTAACTTGATTCGCCACTTAACAAGACAAGCTAGGACCGATAAGAAAACTGCTCGGGAAGAACCCGTAGGTATTTTTGGGCCGGCCCGTATGGTTCGGGCTCGTTGTAATTTTTTGAAGCTTTTGATTCACAATTCCTAGCAAATCAAACCGACTCCGAATCTTTCCTATTACACATTCCGCTCCGAATCGGAAATCCCAACGGTAAAGTCCTCTCCTTTTTTTTCTATTTAAGAGACAAAAAAGCCAATTACGTGAGAGTGAATTGAAATGGAGAGAGCAGACTGGTCCTCATTTTCTGGTGATATCTTGTGTTTGGTTGCTGAGAAAATAGATTTGGTTCAAGATTTCGTCAATTTTTGTGCTGTGTGTCGTAATTGGTACTCTATTGCTTCTGATTTTCACGGTCGCACCAAGAAACCCAATATTATGATTCCTTATTGTATCCTCCGATTCAAAAAAGTTTCCGATACCGAATCTGATTTTCATTCTCATTTCGATTATGTATTCGGCTCTAAGTTTATGTTTCGCACCTACGATCCCGTAATCAGGGAAAAGGAAATCTTTCTCGACTTGCCCGTACTTTCTAGGACTAAGTGTTGGGGCTTTCCTTTCGGTTGGGTGGTCACATTTTCCCCTATTGATTTCCAATTCGGCCTCCTCTGTCCTTTTTCTAGAGAAACTCTTCGCCTTCCCTCGCTCAGGACCTTAACCAAAGCCGAGGGGGTTGAGTACAATCCTTACAAGGCATTTCTGACCGCAGATCCTGAAAAGACGCCCCATAACTGCA
The DNA here is from genome assembly GCA_036897465.1 of Pelargonium australe. NCBI lineage: Eukaryota > Viridiplantae > Streptophyta > Magnoliopsida > Geraniales > Geraniaceae > Pelargonium > Pelargonium australe. The sequence goes on from JAYMTH010002846.1 coordinate 2,273, forward strand.
TTGTATTGCTCGTGGTCCATCTTGGCAAAGAAGATTCTATATTGGCCTTTGCGAGGCCGGGTGACAATGTGTGGTCCCGCATCCAAGGTCCTACCGATTTGAATGACATCATTTATTTCAAGGGTAACTTTTACGGAGTTCGAAGAAACCACGATCACACTCTGGTTCTGGTCTTGATTCAATTTGACCAACCTTACCCTCAAGCAGTGATGTTGTCCATGAATAGACATAATGAAAGCTTAAACTTCCCAGGGTCGGATTTGCCGTTTGATTGTGTTTCCCGACATATTACTAAGAAGTACCTTTTCGAATTGGAAGGAGAGCTCTGTTTGGCCATTCGTTATGTTAGGATGGATCATAAAACTTTATTTTTTAGAATTTTCAAAATAAATTTCTTCACGAGAGAATGGATTCGAGTTGTATCACTCGGCGACAGATGCTTGTTTGTTGGTAATAACTATACCTTCACATGCAAGGCGACTTCTTGTAGATGCTTGCGAGGAAATTGTGAAATTCCACCTAATGAATTTACAAGACTGTATATTCTACACTCACGATGATGACTACACATTTTATCCTCAAAGCATTACAAATTATGACAATCCGATCCCTGAATCTAAAAGAGACATTCGCATCCTGCACGCCGACGAGGGAATTTTTCCAATTACGCAAGATCAATACTTTAGCCCGAGATCTCAAATTACATATCAACAACTTTGGGTCACCCGATCTCTTCGGTAATTATCAATTTTCATTTTTAGTTAAATTTAGTAATTCCATTCTTATTTATACTTTATTGCATTTTCATTGATTGATTACTCACTCGTTTCGTTCATGACTTTTAGTTTCCGAAGACTTGATGAACATATTGATGCTACTCGAGAAGATGCGATGATAGTCGATTCTGAATGATGAAGAACTTGTTAGTTTAGATCGATTCATGAATAATGTAATGTGTTCGCGAATGTGACGTATTGTGATTTAGTACGGAAATCGCATATTGCTGTTATGAACTACACATATTTAGTACTTTACTACCTTTTATTTTTTTTCTTAAGGATCATGTAACTATCATAAATTATCCAAAACTCATTCGGTTAATAACACCGTTTAATTTAGTAATAAAATGACTAAAATGCCCTTTTGTTATTTTCATAGAATATAACATACGGTCAACTTTCAGTACGACACAATAACATGAATTTCAAACTCTACTTGCCCTTGTAAATCAAAAAGAACAAAACCCTAACTAGATAACATAATTATGTTAAATAGGTTAACTTTGTGATACAAATCATGTCGGGCGGTGTCACGCCAAACATGTCGGTCTAGTCAACATGTTAGGTTGTGTCATTTCCACCCGACCCATTTAGTTAAACGAATCGTAGTTGTATTACGTGTCCATAAACATGTCATATTCATGTTTAACAATTGAGAGCGATTATTAACCACACAGCAGTCAACCTCTAACACGACACGGACGAACTGTGAGCTCGAAATTTCAATTACATTTGAAATCTTGGGAATGGTTTACCTGAAACTGCAAATCTATATACACAAAATGTCTTTTTCTATGTTCATTGAAGCAAATTCTACACAACCAATGATCTATGAACATTTCAATACCAAACCTTTGAAACTATATATTCAGATGATCATCACATAGCTGCTGGCTTTCCATCTTTTCTAGGGTCACTAACAGCAGTGAGTCTTCCATGGATTATGGTGGAATTATTGGGAAATTTTCCAAATTTTCGAGGCATTTCGATCGGGTTTTGGAGGGTTTGAACAATGAGTTGGACAATGGCTCCTCCAGCCAGAGACTCAAGTTGATGGTTTCTTTGTGCCAAAAAAAGCTTCTTCTCCTCTGAAAGCTCAATGTGCTTGCCATCAATGACAGTCCAGTTTTCATATTTAACCACATTTGGTATTAGCTGCAATGAAATTAATAGAGAAAATCAGGATGGCTCTTTTGAAAATTTCAGATAATGGGTTGAGCTAGCTGACACGAACCCGACACGAATCAGATTATGTTGAACCCAAACCTACTTAAATTTATGTTCGTGTTCGTGTCACAGGTCATGACTCAAATTGTCGGTTTTAGTTTAGAGTGTACCCTGTGGTAGATTCTTGGTTGTTGCACTGCAGCTAAAGGTTCCAATCCCAAGATAAAATGGTTGAGAAACACTTGTGTCACTGCTGGGATTATGTTTAATCCACCACTCCCACCAAGAACACCAACCACTTGATTATCCTGCAAAATGAGAGAAATCAACTTAAGGATTGATCATAAAAACAGTGTGAATCTTCGGTTTGAACCGAAGATTCACAATAGAGCTGTCAATTTGGACCTGAACCCGCGTACTTCTGAAACCTAGCCCACAATTTTTCAGGTTCGAATTGCATAAACTGGACTCGGATAATTTCCGGACGGATAAAATTTACCCCCTGTCTCAAAGAGGGTCAGATCAGGCAAATCCGCACATTCTACAAGTAAATCTGACCTGAATCTAAGAAATCGAACCCTTACAGGTCGGGTTTAGGTTAGGCCTTTTCAACCCAAAACCCGAATGCCTATCAAATTCATTGTTTACATACCTTTGTAACAATCAATGGAGTCATAGAAGACAATGGCCTCTTGTTTGGTTCAATGAAATTTGCCGGAGCTGGAGGAAGCTTATCAGGAGTCACTTCAGTTGGTGTTGAGAAATCATCCATCTCATTGTTAAGAATTATACCAGTTGATGGAGATAAAACTCCACTTCCAAATGCATAGTTCACGGTACTCGTCATCGAAACGGCGTTTCGATCCGCATCTACGATGCAAAAATGGCTCGTTCCGTGATCGTCAAGCTGACTCCACCTGGAAATGATCGTTTACGAAAGAAACGTTAGACAAATTGCACAAAACTATAATGAACTTTGCACGTGTTGCACACAAATACCTCTATTTTTAGTAAGTTGTACCGTTAATGGCAGCGTTAACATTTCATTGAAATAACAAAAATGCCCCTATATACAATGATGTTTTATTAGAAAAGTATGTGGAGTTTATCGTTCTGCTATAAAGTTCAATGTAGTCCTGTACGACAGGTGCAAAGTTTAGCGTAATGTTGTGCTACTTAGCCTAGTTTCTTAGAACCTAGTAATGAAAAATGTCATTTGAATCTAAAACGTAGTTGAGTTGTGACTTGCCTGGAAAGATAGTACTCTGGAGGGAAAGTCGTGTTATCTAATATCTTCTCCCGAATTTGTTTGGCGAACGATGGAGATAGCATTTCAGATTTGTAGTCGGAAATGTTCACGTAATTGGGATCGGCTAAGTTCATTCGGATGGAGAACATGTGTTTCAATGCTTCGATCAGGCGATGCAATCCCAGGGATCCTTTCGCGGCATCTGAAGTGCCATAGCTATCGAAGATGTTTAGAATCTGCACGCAAAAAACGTTTTACATATAATACGTCAAAACTGTTTTCTTGACTCAAACCCGTACATAGATTCACTAGGCATCAAAGTAGAACCATAGCGTATCATAAATAAATAAATAAAAACCCTCAATACTTATGCATAAAAGAGCGAGTCTGGAGAGGGTTATTTGTGTGTACAACCTTTCGTTGTTTCCCTTACTCAAACCCGTGATATCCATATCACAAGGCAGCAACCTTACCGTTGTGCAGTGGCTCACCCGAAAACATCATCTATGATTCAGAACTCTTAACACCTAAAATAAGTGTAATTCTATATAATCCTAAAATGAAACAATACATTGACAGAAATAAACAACAAAATTGTAGTAGTGTTTGGATTTTAAGTTTTGGAATGGGAATGAGAACACGAACAAGATTTTCATTCCCGAACATGAAGAATCGGAATCACATTCTCATTTTCATTCCTCAACAAAAATTTCAACCCAAACGCTATGAAAATGCAAAACACAACTCACCAGTGAGAGCCCGAGTGTTCCACTTGAAGGTGGTGGCATCCCGAAAACAGTGTATCCCATAGCATTCACAGCCTCTGCATCCGTTACTTCCACTTTGTAACTGCTCAAATCCTCCATGCTCAAAATCCCACCAGCCTCCCTCACATCCTTCACCAATTTCTCGCCAACGGGTCCATTATAGAACACTTGCGGTCCTTTTTCCGAAACTTCCTCTAAGGTGAGACCAAGCTCCACATTGTAGCATGTATCACCTGTTTGCAACAACTTCCCATTTGGTGCATAGACATGTCTCAAGCCAGGGTCTCTCAAGATCATGTCGGAATATTTGGAAATGTATGATCCGAGATATGGAGCAACAACAAACCCGTCTTTAGCTAGCCTTATGGCGGGATGGAATAGGATTTTCCAAGCCAATCGCCCGTGCATTGACCAAGCTTCGTGAAGCCCGGCTAGCTCGCCGGGAACTCCCATTGACAGTGCACCAATGTACTTGGCATCGGGGTTGTTCGCATACATATCCTATTAAAGACGACAATATCAACAAATCAGTTGCACATGTTCTGCTTATCAGAGGACCGATGAACTAAAAACTCAATGTGATAGTTGGAGAGTCGGATTTTAGTTTGAAGTTAAATTATTAAAATGTTTCGTGAACTATCAAGATCCGTCCTTGAACTAGTGATTCATCAATTATTGGAAACTAACTAAACAGAACATGTCAACATTGTCTGAGGACTTCAAAAGTACTAAACGAAAGGAGAAACCGAACCTTATTAGCAGCTAAAGGGGCAGTCTCTCTCATGTCAAAAGCTCGTGTTTTCGAGTCTGATGAAGACCGAACAAGCATGAAGCTTCCTCCTCCTATCCCACTCGCCATTGCGTTGACGACGCCAAGGCACAATGTGGTTGCCACGGCAGCATCCACAGCGTGCCCGCCCTGCCTGAGCATCGATGCACCAATTTCCGAGCAACGACCATCGTCAGCAGCAACGACGCCTTGCTCTGACTCAACAATCTCGGGATTGGTGAATCCATTCGATCCGTTATGCTCACTTTCCTCTCCCAATAGCAAGAAATTTAAGCTGCCTCCAAGTGTAAGGCCAAGAACTAAAATGCAAGCAGAACTAGATACTTATGGAACTAGAAATGGTCATATATAAACCTCAGACCTTAAAATATCTCTCATTGGAGTCAGAAATTGTCATATTTGAGGTTCTGCTTTTCTTAGAATTGAATTTGAGGTTTATTGCAATTACTCTACAAAATACCAAATTGTGAAGTAAATGCATTAATCTAAGACCCTAAAATTTTGAAAATTTTGCACTTTGGTCCCATAATATTTTTCTTGTTCTAAATTGGCACTCAACTTAAATTTTTTTTCCAGCTTGGCCCCTTTCTATTTTGTTCTGAATTGGTCCAACATGTACTTGTGTCGTCAAATTAAACTGATGCGCCAAGAAAGTTGTTGACGTGGCTTGTGACGCCTAAGTAAGCTAAAGTTATGAATGTAACCATTTCGGATCAATTTCGTCCCAAATTGGTTCAATCAGTAAAATCGGCTTACTTAAATGTCACTTAATTGACATGTTAACACAAAAATCCAGAAGAAGAAAAAAAGTTGTCTCATTAGCTTAGTTTGATAGGACCCATATGGATTGGACCAATACGAAACAAAATAGTATAAATGAGGACTAAATTAGAACAAGATAAACAGTTGAAGGACCAAATTGAAATATAAATCAAGTTAGGTACCAATACATAACAATATGGATAGTTGGGGTACCAAAACTAAACTTTCTCCTTAATATTTGGAAACTCAAGTATCCATGAGGTCAATAACAAAGTCAAACATGTATTGTTGCTTACAAAATAAGCAGATATTCAAGATTCAAAGGCCAATTTGTGAAAAAAAATGAAAATTTCTGCAAAACCAAGAACTGGAAATGGAGAATCTTTCATGGTTTGACTTGAATTTACAACAAGACCCATTTCAGATTTGGAGTTTCTGAGCAAAACCCATAATTCAAAAACCCAAATTGATGGAGCAAAAAAAAGAGAAATTGAACTGACTTGTGATGGATGTGAATGCTAGAGAGAAGCAGAGAGCTCTTGCTATGGTTATGGTTCTGTTCTTCTTGTGAACAGAGCTGTCCTCCAAACCCAGAAGTGGAGCTTCCATGGCTTCTTGATCCACAACCAGAGCACTCTATTCTTGTGGCCAAACAGAGAGAATCTGAAGAAGATGATGAAGAAGAAGCTGTTTGGTGGGTTGGGTTTGGAGACACAGTTCTTGTTGAATGTTTGGTTTTTTATTTTTGTTTTTGGTTTTTATTTTTATAATTATTATCGAAAATAATAAATAAATAAATACCAATCACATGTTTTCTTTTTTCAATTCCAACATTGATGGATGGAGTGAGAAACTGCAACATTGACAAATAATTGAGGTAATTGTACACGTCACCATTTATTAATAGGAAAATATTTCAATTTTTGTCTTCAAGTTATTCATTTTATTTAACGAAGAAAACTAAAATATTATTGATGTCATCACAATTTGATGACTCGACTACAAGACGGGCTTATTTGAAACAAAACGGATACTGAAAAGACCAAATAAAAACAATCATGTTACTAAGAGAATTAAATTAGAACATAATCCAAATTTGGAGGCAACTTGAAATAAAATGGATTATAAGATGGCTATTTTGATACAATCTTAATATTAAGAAGTTTAAATTAGAAAATAAAAACCAATTTGGAAATAAGAGTAGTGGTGTAGTTGGCAACACAGGTCGCGTGAGTGTGAAGAACTCTTGCGTACGATCTCGCTCAACACATTTATAGGGAGACGTGAAGAATTTAATTGTAAACAAACCTCAAATAGGTATTAGTTTAAGTGTGGTAAAACGTCTTAAAGGTGTCATCTGTGACCGCGAGTGTACAGATCCGTTTAGGAACCCCATAAAAGAATAAAAGAAAGAAAAAGAACAATTTGGATCCAAATATATACTAAAATCACAACAACAAAAATGGACATGTTGAAGTACAAATGTTAACCCATTTTGTATTCCTCTGTTTTTAGGCCCTTGTGGTAATGGGCTTAGTGGGTAAAATTCTAGATTCTATGCTCTATTTTGGGCTGGAACTAGGAATTTAAGTTTTGAGGCCCAAAATGTTTAAGGTCCATTAATTATAATGGGCCCATACCCTTTTCTAGTTTTCTAAACTTATTTTTTTAACCCTAATACATTTGAACATCACTTAATTTTTTCCAGTGGTGCCAGGGGCTGGACTTTGGTAGGGAGGATCACGGTTCGATCCCCCACAGCCGCGATTGGGAGAGGTGATAAATTCTTAACCCCAGGACCAAGCCTCGAATGAGGATTAGTCTGAGTATGGTCACAAGGCTTAAAGGTGTCTATCGCACAGTGCGAGCCTGTTCAGGAACCCCATGGTTTAGACCAAAAAAAATAGTGAGGAAAAAACAAAGTAGTTTAAATGAAATGACTAAATTACCCCTCAGGTAATAAACATAAAATAAACATACACTTTCTCATTTATCCTATTTTAGCATTAATCGAGTAAACATATCGTGCATGAGTCACTTCATTACTAAAGATCGAGGATGGGCATGTGAATGTGATTTCTTAACTTGCTCAATGCTCAAGCTATAGGTGGCCATATTTAGGTGGAAACAAAGCTATACTTGGAGGTACATAATTGGAAAGCAAAAAAGTAGTTTTTTGTTTCATGAACAATTGGTTAAGCAAAAGGATCATCATCATCATGTTGTTGAAGGTTTAGATAAGGGTTGTGTTGTGTCTACCACTTCTACAATTCCAATCTTCAAGAACAAGGTAAAGAAACAATGACATTATTGTTGCCATGGACTTATTTACTAAACCCTAAAAAGATTGTTGAACCATTGTTATATAACCACTCAAATTAATCTTATCCATTTCTTAAACATAATAAGATTATCAAAACAACAACAACAAAATGCAAAAATACGATTTTCAAACTTTGTATTGGGAAGTTGTCTAATTATACGTTGCCACGTTTCAATTGAACTGTAAAAGTTCCAGCTCAATATTTGAACATCAATATCTACACTTAAAAATGTTTCATCTCCTCCACACTTCCACATAATGACATACATTTTCAAGCTAATTATTTGACACACTTTAAAAGTTCATATATGTCAGCGTAAACGAGGCTTGAAAAGCTTAGCAGGGGAAGTAGTAAAGGCTGGGTACATGTACATATTAGTATTTCCTAGAGCATAATCAATAGTATATTAGTTCTATATTGACGCTATGTACACACAAAATTTCGAGAGGAATCGTATCTTATAACAGATATTTCATGTTTTAAGTTAGTTGTCTATTAACTTCTGTACACCCTTTTTAGATCCCTCTTCCATCGATTAGCCCCGTACACCGAAGTAAATTATGAGACTGTTTCATTTCATATACCAATAATTGGTTTCTTAATTAAACTTTATGAATTTCTCTCAACACCAAAACAAAAACCAAAGTATATACTTATGGGGGAGAGGTGAAGACTTTAATTCTGACTAAACTCCGAATGAGAATTAATATGTGAGTGACAAAACAACTTAAAGTGTGCGGATCTGCTCAGAAATCTCATAGTATAAACCGAAAAAAGTATATAGTATTAATTTATCCACCAACTTAAAACTCTTAACACTAACATTCTTTAGGATGTAACCTTAAAATTGCCTTAAGTGTTGTGTACACTTTCACTTTCTACTAAAATAGTAGTATGCACTAAAAAACCCTAATTTATTCAAAAGTCTCTTTCATGGATGTGCCACAAAAGCAACCAGACAGACTATTTAAGGACATAAAATTATATAAATGTGTATGTGATGGACATTGACATGTAGTGGTGGAAAATCCAAACCTTATCAACCTCAAAACTTAAGTTGTCATTTCATATTTTATAATTATCCATCACTATAATGTTGAGACAACCTCCTAAATCTAGGCAATTTGGACTTTGAATATACAATCATTCAAATTTTGATTTGTATTTTTTGTATGTTTAATGTAGTTGCATAATTTAAATATTGATTGATTTTTAAATTAGGTCGGAGAAATTTACAGCCATTTGCATGTGTCAGCTTTTGCAGATTAAATTTCGGGTTATATTTATTAAACTTGAACTCAACACAAAAGTACTCAAACGGTCGACTACAAATAACAATACATATCATTCATTTGGTGTCATGCAAGCTATATAAGTGTATGTGTATCTGCATACACTACTAAAATAATGTCCTTTTCCGATTGAAGTTTGAAAGGGAGCTCCTCGCAAAAAAATTGTTGCGATGAGATTTTGCAAGTGAAGAAATCTCTCGCGGGATTTTGAGATAAATTTTGTGAGTTTTTCACGGGAGTTGATTACACAATCAAAATTCTTCTTGCAAATTTGTTATAGCAAGTTATATAAAATTAAGTGTTTCGATAAAATTTCAAAAGTTGAAGTAAAGTAAAATTATTCTAATATTGTAATTTATTGTATACTAGTTTATGCACCCGTGCGATGCACGGGTACTTTTTACGAATTTAATAATTAATAAATTTTAACAAACACACTTA
>JAYMTH010002847.1:0-11840 GCA_036897465.1 Pelargonium australe
GCGTCCTAGGGTTGCTAACGGGTTGGCGGTTTCTTGACGGATTCCGTCAACGAAACCGTCAACCGTCCGTTAGTGTAACGGAATGCGCGAATCCGGCCGCTCCGGTGACGGTTCTAGCGGGCGGGTAACGGTCCCGGGTGGCGGGTTGGCGGGTTCCCGGTTTTTTTTAACACCCCTATGTATGTGTTTTAGTGATTGACTCTTTTCCATTTTGTCTTCACACAAAGGTACATTTAAAAATGGTGGAATTGTACTTAAGCAGTCCAGTTTTTGAGTTTTGCCATTTTTTTCTTAATGACCTTAGGGTTAAATGATGCTAACAGTATTTATCTTTTGGCTATGTTTGTGATGTTCATTATCTTTTGGTTTTATTTATCATGTGACAATTTCAATTGCAGGACACAGTCCTTCATCCCTTGAGAAAAGCAGGTAAGCAGACAAAAATCCTTGTGCAAAATTCTTTTACCGTTTTGAGGTCAATTTATTTGAGCTATAGTTATTGCCTTTAAAAACATTGTGCACTATGTTATGCTGCTGTGGATATTGGATGCAAAACTGCATTTGAAAAGAGAAATGAACTATACTGTACTAGAAAATAATATGGCCATAACATAAGGAAACTAGATACTAGTGGATAGTCTGCGTGTGCGTGCGTACCTTAGAGACTCACAACTGTCCATTATCTGTCTTCTGTAGTTCTCTTGAGGAAAGCATACAATGTAACTGAATGATAGCATATGGGATACTGAATCTCCTATGAACGACAAGTAAAATGTCATGTTACTGTAGACCATGGAAGTTTAGCTAGTTAATTAGTTATGCTTGAATTGCCAACAATATCCCTAAATTAAGTTTAGTTAAAACACCTTGAGTTTTTTACAACAAGAGTACTTGAGGCCTTGAGGGTACATAATGGGGAAATCCAAACTCAAATTAACTCATCGTTAATCTTACAAAAAGAGAAAAGTGGACACTCATTTTAGGACAAATTGAGTATCATTTTATCAAGACTAGTTGGAATGGTGGATTATAAGATCGAATTGAATACCTAGTATAATGGAAAATTCTTAGGAGTCATGGGTTTGGAGACAAATAAGCCACAGTGGAGACTAGCATTTCTTATAAAGTATTATTTTCCCTTCGTGCTGTACAGTGACAGGAAACACAAGAGAAAACAACAATTCGACGACCGCGGTGTTTTTTCTGGAAGCTTTAGAAACTCAGATGGGAATGAAAATCGAGCCAAGGAACAAAATATGACATCTTCCAGTTCCAAAGATAATCTTCAGGATAAGGTTTGAAGAAAATTTTCCTGATGTTTAGTATGAAACTTATGTTATTTGTTATTCTGATTCTTTACTAGAATTTAATTATTTTGTTCTTATTTTGGGATACAGTTGAAGCAAGTGCTGTCAGATATAAACCTGCTCGATCAACACAAACTTCAGCTTGGGGTGAGCTTCATCAATTTCTAATTCACTAATTGTATATTTGCTATTTGTTTTGTGTCTCTGTGCACACATGCATCAGTTTGGAGTGTTTAGTACATTAGGGAAACTCCAGGAAACAGCAACTGAAAGCCTGGCTACCTATTCCACTTGCTATTAGCTGTTATCTGCTCTTCAAAATTTTGAACTTTTGGCAGTATTTTTCCCTGTTGCCCAAAATTTCAACAACAAAAAGAAGTGTATTAAAATCTGAGAGATGGTTTGTGGCTTTTCAGCAACTTTGTTCTGCTCCAAAATTGAAACCCATTACTTTGGTTTAACTACTCTTACGGACCTTGAGACTATACGTCCAACATGTCTACAATGGGTTTAACTAAGTTGTCAAGAAGTCGATATATGGTGTAGCCCAAACTAGGAAACATAATCCTTTCAAGTTGCGTGGTTTTATGAAATGCAACCAGAAAGAGTAATTAGAGCATATTTTTTGACACTTAATTTACGTGTTCTTCAAAGGTCAACCTGGAGGAGGCTGTTCAGGAAGTTGATAGTCTTACTTCTAAAATTCAGGAGCTTGAGTCCCAATTGTATGAAGAGAAAGAGGAATGTAAAAGGTACTCACAAATCGATCATCAAAGCTTGTTTTTCTAATTGTATGAAGTTGTGAGTTCAACTAAGTGTTCCGCCCCTCCCCTAAAATTTCAGGATTACATCAAAAATAAAGAAGTTTGTCAAAGCACATAATCGTCATTCTCGGATACAGAGTGAACTAACGAGGCGAGTAGTTTGTTTCATATTCTCTTTGCTATATTGGATTTTGGTGTTCTTATAAGTTTATGAGATGAGTTTTAATTTTGCCAACTTTGTTGAATTAGTAGATCACAAGTCCGACTTCAGAAATTAGGAGAGCAGCTTGGCTCAGAAGTTATGAGATTTGGTTCCAATGAAGAGGATTTGAATATTGATATTGTAAGTGAAGAAGAAAATGCTGCTCTTCATGTCAACCCGCAAACTGAGCTGCAAAGAGATGCTTCCTTGAGCAAGAAGAGGCAACGTATTGACAGAAATGTCACTGAAGAATCAAAAGAAGGTGGTACTTCATTTGACACGAAATCTTTTAAAAATGGTTTCTATGCATTTTTTTGCTGATGTTGACGTGTCATTATTGTTAGCAAAAGGAGTATATCAGGCCGAAACAAAGAAGTATTCTCGGTGGAGTTCACATCCTTCACAATCAAATGATAAGGAAGTTGAGGCAGTGAACAATGGAAGCAATGGTCATACAACCATAGAAAATGAATCTAAACAGAAGAAAATGAAGACAGTTCCTGCATGTGCCACTGACGCAAATAAGGTGAATTTTCTAATTTTATTATGTAACTTTGTTTGGCTTACATATCTTAGTCAATGGAAGCCATGCTGAAACAACCAGCTATCGATCACTGTGACCACTTCACATTGCCCTGATATAGTCTTGCATTCATCAACATGGTGCCAGATTAATAGTTCACATCTTGGATCAGTGTACCCCTCATTAGCAACCTTTGTTATTAAACTCCTATAGTAATTAAATTTGCAGTCAAAGGCTTCGGAGTTGGAGCTTCTAGTACCAACAACCAGTATGGCTGCTCATGCAATTGATGAAGAAGTTGACATTGAAGCTGATGAGGATAAGATTGAAGTGGTAGAAGCTGCTACAGGAATTGAGAAAGTAACTGCTTATGTTTCCAAGGGGTTGCCGATTCTTATTCCCATGCTGCCTCCGATTCGGCGAAATAGCTATTCACAGGTTAGTGAATGTATAGTGCAGGAGTTTTTTGGCTAGAAGCCAATTCCACCCACCAACTTTAGTTATTTTAGTATGAAGTATTTATCTTGTGTCGTGAGAAATAATATTGACATATTGAAGGGGTGTTCATCGGTCCAGAATTGAACCAGACTGGATCAAGGACCGATTTTTAAAACTTAAGGACTCAAAACCAGACCAAAATAATTTCAGTTTTGGACTGGACAGGAATGAAATTGTAACACTTCATTAAAAGGGCTTGGGTATAGCGTCCTCTAATTCATTGGTGTTGGTGTAGGTGATAGTTAATGAAGTGGCATATTCTCATTGGTTTGACCTAGCGTAAGCCAAAAAATAATGGCTTGGATTTTTTTTTTCTCAAATAAATATAAGAACAATAATTTGTGCTCTCAAAATAAAATAAGAATAATAATTTGTAAGTAAAAAAATATAAAGATAAGTCATATGGTTTGGGCTGGACTTAAGACCCGGAACTAGTCTAACCTAATCAACTTGGTTTGGTCTGCACTGATTGTTAGTTTCGATCTGGTTTTTGGTTCAGACAGGAAATTGAACAATTTGACTAGATCACTTGTGATATTTTTATTTTTATTTTTTATGTGGCATCTAAGATAGCATTTGTCTCTGGTTGCAGTATGAGGATAATGATGTGGAAGTAGATGTGGACGGGCTTGAGGATGAGACGGTGGATGTGGATATTGTTTGAGGACAGTAGCTGTCAAGAGTTTTGATGCATCTTTCTTGGGAGGAACTCCTATTACTTTTGGCTTGGAGTTTAGAATTTAGATGATCAAACATTCAAACCAGTCATAGTTAGATTTCATGTACAAAGATGCAAGTGGTCATATGCTTCAGGTCATGGATTGATGTTTTGTTTATAACTATTCATGTTTGGCTTATATTTGATGCTGGGATTAGCAACTTTGCATGAATGGTCTTGTCTTTAGAGGAAAGTTGTGTTAAATACAAAAACAATATGGTATGTTGTGCCATGTGTTAATCACTTGGCTACAAACTTTGACTACCCGTTTTGAATGATGTCGGTTTTAGGTTAATAGAGAAGGGGATTCCCTCTTTATGGATCCGCTAAGGCGTAGAAATTGATTTGATCCTCTGGAAATGATTCTAAAATGGTTGAGAACTCTTTGGAGTAAGGCAATTCCAATCCACAATTAATCAGTAATACTACAATCTCATCGGCCAAAACAATTTTATCTTTGGAAGAGAAAATGTTTCACCATCTCACCCACTTATTTTAGGTGCACCTAATTAGTCTCCTAATTGAAACAATTAATCGAAAACAGAAGTTACATACAAACAATCTATTTGCAAAACAAAGTAAGGAAAACAAAATAATAGATTCGAACTTTCAAGCATTGACTATATTGTTTAACATGCGTGTAATAGAAGTTGATACTGGACGACCAATTTTTTTGGGTCAAGTAGTTTAAGTGTGTTGCACTTTTTTTGAAGTATCGGGCTTGAGCTTTTTGCTGACATTACGAGGTAGATCTTTATATTATCACGGGAGAGTTACGCAACATAAATACCCGTAGTTCACCAATTGTGGTAGAAAAGTTATATATTAAAATACACTCCCTCCTGTCTAAAAACAAATGTCACGTTTGTATTGTAATAGGTTTTGTCACTCAATTTGAATCCCTCTAATACTAAACAATGATTGAAATTTACACACTTTCTTTTTTTTTTTTTTTTTTTTTTTCTTTTTTTCCAGAAATAGAAAGCACCGCCACGCAAGCAGCCCATCCGTTTGATTGTTTAGAACCATCAACCATGCTATTGTCAACCAAATTGAATGCTCCACAACACACTTGATCATACCTCGCATCAAAAAGCCAAATTAAAAACACAAAAAGCAAAAAAACAAAAAATTGCATCGAAAACGCTTTCGTTTTCTCCTTGACGCAGAGCACAAGTTTGGAATCGAAGTGGGTGAATCAATGGAGGACTTGGCAATTTGATAGCCAGCGAAGCCCCTTCTCCTTTTTCCCCCCTCTGTGGACTTTTTCCCGGCAACGGCGTCGTTCTAGGTTGGTGGCCTCGCCATGGCTGATTCCTCCAAGGAAGAGCTTGTCCAGCTGATCAAGCGTTTCGGGACTTATCTTACCGTCAAGATGTCCAATCTCCTTTCGATCTCTCTCCATGACCTGGTTCTTCTCTCTCTTCTCTTCCTTTTCCTCTTCTCTTGTGTCTTCTGCGTGGAATTGTTGCCCGATCTGACGGTCTTTTGATTCCCAAAATCTTTGTTCAGTTCCTAGTTTAATTTGATGGTTTTTTTTTTTTTCTGTTTTGTGCAAGTTTTGATTTTTTCCTGTTCATTTATGCTGATTTTTGTATTGGGTTGATGGGAAATTGATTTGGGGTTCGACCTTGCTGTATGGTGAAAGAGTTTTGATTGGCTATTACAGTTGTTTGATGGTAAAGCGTTATTGAAACTTGAAAGCTGCACAAATTGTTCATAGAACAAACAATGGTGGGTTTGATTGATCATCAATGCTAATGTTTATGTTTGAACTAAAGATTTGTGCTCTGCTTTATGGAGTCAATAGGCTTAGAATTGTGTAGTACACCTATTATGTCTAGACGTTATTTATGGAACCATATGTCCTATTAGATTATTGTTATGGTACTATCTTTTGCCCTTTACCAATGGGTTTGACGAATATTCTGAATAGTTGTTTAGTTTGTGCTGTAGTTGGCTACTTTCTAGAGAAGACATTCTTTTTATTAGGAGACCTGTGTGCTCTAATGTTTATTGTGAAGAAAACAAAATGGGTGAACAAAGTCTGACTAGACATTGTATCGAATAGCTGATCCTGTTTTTTGTTCAATTTTTATGAAATTTAGAATCCAATGTTTAAAATTTTCTGATGGACAACAGTTTGGAGTTTCTTACCAATTTCAAACTGGCATCAGGATTCACGATCTGTTGGGGCTATTGCGGGGCTTGCTGTTGCTTTGGTGTTTACCTGGAGGCTTTTAAGAACACCCAATGTACCTCAAAGAAGGCAACCAAAACGGCAGGCTCCTTCAGCTAGTAGTTCTGGTGTTGGAGCTCATTCCAATGCAACATTGATGCCGTCTGGAGTTTGTTCAACTTCAGAGGATTCCAGAGCTCAAAATGTTGTTGATGAGTTTTTTCAGCCTGTAAAGGTAAGTGTGTTGATATGTCTGCCCAATATATTGACTTACATATTGCAATTATTCACTCTGCCAATTCTTATTTTTTATTTTTTCCTTGTTTCTTTACAGCCTACATTGGGACAAATAGTTAGGCAGAAATTGAGTGAAGGCAGAAAGGTAATCTACTACACTCCATTTTGTCTCATGTCTTCACCATTGTATTTGGTTTTACTTGAGTATTGACTCAAAGTAGACTTTTTATTTTTATTTTTATTTTTTTATTTATTTTTATTTATTTTTATTTTAAGTTTTTGTAGTTCTCTTTTATCATCGCAATAGCTTAAATTAAGGAATTTTATGATTGTATCCAGAACTTATTTACTCCCATTCAAGTTATCTAAAATATAATAGTCTACTTGTAGGGTGTTCTGTGTTCAGTTCGGTTTGTCTCATCTCTTAAATTCTTGCTAAAGCATTTACTGCCAAAATATGATGTTTCCTAGCTACCTGATTCGACTCTCAAATCTGACCTCTGCTCTATATTTAGTTGGGTAGTATTTTTTAGACGACATGTATTTATTTTCTAGTATTCATTTTAGTACCTGCTACAATCAGTTAATTTAGTATAAGTGTCTGTAGGTTACATGTATATATTTTCTAGTATTCATTTTCGTACCTACTACAATCAGTTAATTCAGTGTGTAAGTGGGTCTTAGATTTAATGCTATGATGGCTTGTTCTGTGTAGGTTACATGTCGATTGGTTGGAGTAGTCCTTGAGGAAAGTAGTCCAGAGGAGCTTCAGGTTGTTAATTTTTTTCTGGTAAACTTTGTACTTGAAATGGCAATATGCAAGGGATTGACTTGGGTTACGTTGTTGCATGCAGAAACAAGCAACTGTCAGATCATCTGTGCTTGAAGTGCTGTTAGAGATTACAAAATTTTGTGATCTTTATCTCATGGAAAGAGTTTTGGACGATGAAAGTGAAGTGCGTGTTGTGCTAGTCTTGTTTTTCACTACATGTTCTAATAGTTATACTCAGTATCATCATTTTTACATACATGTCTAAATTCTAATGTCATGTGTCATTTGATTTGTGATGCCTACAATCAAATTCTTTGGCCCTGCTTGGAATTTTTCTGCGTACAAGTTCCCAAACTCTGTTCAGCATTGAAATTTTATTAGTCTCGTCCTTATATTTGACTCGTATTTTTTTTCCACTTGGAACTAATTAGTCTATATGTTTTATATTGAAGTGGATAATCTGCCTGCATGGGACTGACATTCTTTTATCTAAGTGTTCCCTGACGAATGAGTTTGTTCTTGATAAGAGTATTTGCTAAAATAAAATTAGATCATTTTGTAAATGTTATACTGAATTAAACTAGGAATGTAGAATGTCCTTTTGTCCAAATAAAGTTTCTGAGGTTCCTATACATGATAGATGCTTACAGTAAATCCTGTTGTTGTTTACCTTGATTTGTGAATAGCAAATAACTAGTGCATATTTGCAATAATAAGGTGATGCTATAAAGCTCTGGTGCCTGACTTTAGGTATCAAGATCCATAGAGTAGTCCACTTTTGGATGAAAAGAAAGCAAGAAATTATGTATTTGGAACTATAAGATGCTATGAAATTATAGTATAACATGTTCAGTTCTGTTGTTTGTGGCTTGATAGATCATTTGCAGCTTTCACATTACAATGTTTCCTGCTGGTATATACTTTTTAATTGCTTTAGTTATAAATGTTATTTATGTGGTAACCTATTGTCTTCAGAAAAAGGTTCTTCAGGCGTTAGAGGATGCTGGAGTTTTCACATCTGGTGGCTTGGTTAAGGACAAGGTGTGTATATGAAATTAAATACTTCACAGTAACGCATTTATAGAATCATGTCTTTTTCTTGCCATGAGTTATTTGACATGTACTCAACTGTATCCAGTTCCCATAACACCACAAGCCACATACACATTGACAAGTACATAATAGATTGGGTACTAGATGGAGAATAATGTGTGGAATTTTTTTTAATCTGACTTGTGGTACCAAGAAATAGTTTGTAATTGTTGGGAGGATTCATTTTATGTTCATTGATTGGACAACCAAGTTTACTGTCCTTGGATAATTGGGAACTCACAGTGTAATTGGCCTTTTATAAACCAAACTAAATTCTGACAATTAGTCTGTCAAACCCATTTTAGCATATTTTTGTGGGAAGCCAAAGGATATTGATCTTGCCATTGGCCAACTTGTTTAATAAAGCTGTTATATTAATTACCTCCTCCATCCCAAAATAATCGTCCACTTTCTATATAGAAAAAATTGTCTTAAAATAATAGTCCACTTTATTTTTAAGGAAGTTAGTTAGACATGAATTACTAATAATATGCCTAAGATAAGTTAGTTAGCATAATTGAGTTTGTGATAACAAGAGTACAATGGGACATGATGGGAAAAAATCAATCCTAACTTACTATTTCATAATCTCTAAAAATAGAAAAGTGGACAATTGTTTTGAGATAGAGAGAGTATCTGAAAGCGTCTTAGTGATTAGCTTCGAATCTTTAATATTTTTTATGAGTCTGCTTTTGATGTTGTAGATCATTTGAAATGCACTTGCAGGTTCTCTTTTGTAGCACAGAGAATGGGAGATCATCTTTTGTTCGGCAACTAGAGCCAGATTGGCATATTGACTCAAACCCAGAAGTCATCACACAGTTAGCTGTATGTTTTCCTTCTGTATCATTATTCTTATAAAATGTTTTTCTATCATATAAACTAAACTTTAAATGCTTCTTTTCCCTTTTATATGAATGCATTATGATGATTATCACCCACATCTCATTCTTATCCGTTACAGAGGTTCATCAAATATCAGCTTCAAATTTCTCCTGTCAAACCTGAACGGACTGCTTCTAACGTGTTCAGCTCACCATCCTTGGAACAGTTCTTCGGATGTGTCTGACTCTTGGACCAGTATATGTCTACAAGATGCAAATATAATTTGAAACTTACCTTTTTTCTCAATTACAGCTTAATGTTCGTCGGCTACATGCCAACGCCGCTGGTTTTCAGATGATAGATGAGCCTTGTATTCCTCCACTCCACTGCTTCAAAGGAATGTGTCTCTGTTTAGAAATTGTGCACTAGATTGGCTCACAGTTGAACTTTGTTAGCCGTCAACATTATGGTATCAGTAGTCTGTAATTCATCAGTTGAAAATGTGCACTGCTTAAAATAATTTTGGTGTTTTATTCAATTGTCAATGAACGGACAGATTTTAGTTAAGATTTTGATGACCATGTATTATTTAAGATTCAGTTCAAACATATTGGATGATATATTTCTGACTATATTCTTTATCGACTTTCTATTAGAAAACAACCTTGAGATTCCAATGCAATTATCTATGCCCGTGCTTATTCGGTCCAATCTTACGAGTTATTGTTAAGTGTTTTAAGCGGTAACTTATTTTATTTGCATTTATCGTATATGAAGGATCAAACTTGGAACTTTTTACTTCAACAAAATCTCTTAGTATACATGATTCTGGTTACATACGAAGACCATGCTCTCTTCATTTCTTAAATCATGAGTTTCTACCTGAAGTCTTAATTGTCACACATCTTTAGAATGCATGTAGAGTACGTGAAAACAAAACAAACCACACAAACCCAAATGATTCATGATTATAAATTAATCTGCGCTGCGCGCATTAGTTGTGTCATAATCAAAAGCAACTCATAATTGAATAATCCATCTGATTTGATTTTGCTATGGCATTGACTATGAAAGATATAATTTACACGGTGGTAATGAATATTGAAGGAGGTGAGGTGAAGCCCATTGTTACATTGCCAAGCAATGGCACCGTTTTCGAGCTCAAGGGAAAGATCGAGGCGGAGACTGGCGTTGCAGTTGCTAGACAGACACTGTATTCAGCTGGATCCAAGCTCGATGATTTCAAGACCATTGATTCTTACTTTGATTTCACGGAGATTGGAACAGTGCGCCTGGTTGTCCAGCCTCTGCCTCCCAACACAACTTTCAAAATTGCTGTATTCGGACTTTGTGAGAAGTATTTCAAAGAGTTGGAGGTGAGAGAGACAGAGACAGTGCTGGAGCTGAAACAAAAGATAGAAGCGGAGCTGAAGTCGAGGGAAGGGATGGGATACGATGAGGTTAGGCCTCGAGACATGATCCTCACGGTGGTGGGTGTGGTCATGAAACCTGAACAACCACTCTCCAAATACTATCTTCACCAAGGCTCCAGGCTCAGGCTCGAGCTCGATAAGAAGGATAATACCCCCAGCACCAGCATGATCAGTAGGTTAACAATTTAGTATGGAATTACGATTAAGGTTAAGGTGGATTAGTTAATTAGGACAATATCATATGAAATAAAATAATGGATTTGGACTGTATTGAATAAATGTTTGCTCCGCAGCTACAGCCATTGTCAGAGTAGATAGCATCACCAGTTCACCGCCATTATCCTAACCGTGGAAGTTTTTGGTTGTTTCAATCAGTGGTGGACCTCCAATTGACTCTGTTTCAACAAGAAGCCATTGTCGATATCCAAATCTTCACATGAGAAACATGTATGGCTCAAATCTTATGTTCATGTCATATTATTAGTTTTTGAAAATAATGTTTTCATGTCATCACTTACATAATGTGTTAGGTTATTTAACTAAATAGATTAAATAAGTCACTAAACTTTGGACTAAATATCACCAGACGAAAGATTTATGGACTAAATAAGAACAGAACAAAGTTTGAGGACTAAAACTGAATATTAAAGACTACTAGAGAACATAATCATGCAGCATCTACGCTTGCTTATGCATCATGCAATATCCATTGCCACAAATCCCTTTTGGCATTAAAATATGCATGCCCCAAGTTGGTCTAAAAATGATTATGAAACTCACTTTTAGAAGAAATACAATTAGAGTGATCGATGAGCAATCTAGCTAAGAAGTTAAACCATATATGCATGATATGTTTCTTTATAAACAGCAATGAGTTAAGTTCATCACGTACAGTTGAACTCAAACCAATTACACCTTTTAACTACATATTATCGATCATATCTGTAAGAGCGTTCAGTCTTGGTATCAATATTTTGACAAGAAATATGAGTAACGATGCTTTCCCTTTAGTTCCAATTGTTGTGGAAGGAGCAGAGATTAAGCCGGTAATGGTAGTGGCCCGCACGGGTCTCATTCATGAGCTGAAACAAAAGATCAAGGACGTTCTTGGTACCGATATCAACAGACAGACGCTATGGTTGGGCGACCAGGAGTTGGAAGATACAATGTCCATTGAGCGTATAATTACTAATAATGATTCTGGCTCTGTCCGCCTTTTTGTCACTTCGCAGCCAATTGGGACATTCAGTGTATGTGTTAAGCCGCAAGGCCCAACTCAATATACTGAAA
>JAYMTH010002848.1:0-11836 GCA_036897465.1 Pelargonium australe
AATAATGATATACATTTAAATTTTTAAAATTAAACTTTTATTATAACATTAATTTCCTATTGATTATTATTTACTTATCTTATTTTACATTTGGATCAATTTTATAGTTATGTAAAAATATGTGTCAAAACTAAAAAATTGATGACGTGATGCTCTAATACGCGTTATAAACCTGTTTTTTTGTCCGGCTTGTATAATATGTATAGATTGTCACATAAATTTTTAGTATATAAGCGAAGCAAAACCCAAGGCTTATTGGAGACTGATCGATCATAAGGTGAAAATTTTGAGTTCCAGAGAAGAGAATGGTGGAGGAGACCAAGAGGTACATTGTGGAGGTGGAGAAGGCGAAGGAGGCAGCGAATGGCCGGCCATCTGTGGGACCTGTGTACCGGAGCGTCTTCGCTAAGGACGGATATCCTGCTCCGATTGATGGAATGGAGAGCTGCTGGGACGTTTTTCGGTAAACTCTATACTTCAGATTCTGTTTGGTTTCCGAGAAAATTGTGCTAATGAGTACATAAATTGCGGAGCGAAATTGTTGTCGTTAGCGTGATATGATTTGTGCATGTGAACAATGAAGGTGATAGTGAACTCTGCCGCGATTTGATTCTGAATTGGATGAATGTGAAACTTTTGTGTGAGTGAAATTGGAGTTTTGTGGCGATTCTAGTTCGTTTTTGCCAGTAAATGTCAGAATCTAAGCGATCTGAACATTTGTGTGATGTGTTAGCGTGTACTTGCTCTTTTATTGTGATCATAACAAACCATTTGGTATTGTTGAAAGAATATTATAATACTGTTCATTAATATGTGGCATGGCCATGTGATTGTTTTTGTTAGTGTGATTTGATTTGTTCTGCTGAATAATGGAGCTGATAGTAAATTCAGCTGCGATTTGATCCTGAATTGGTCGAATATGAAACTTTTTTGTGTGAAATTGTAGTTTTGTGTAGAGTTTGTTTTTACCAGTAAATGTCAGAATCTAAGCAATCTGAACATTCGTGTGATGTGTTACTGTGTACTTGCTCTGTTATTGTGATCCTAGTGAAGCATTTGATATAGTTGAATGAATTTTAGAATACTCTTCATTGATATGTGTCATAGCCATGTACTTTGTTCTAGTGCTAAGAAATGGAATTGTTTTGCTAGTGTGATTTGATTTGTGCTTGTGAACATTGAAGCTGACAGTAAACTCAGCTGCGATTAGATCCTGAACTGGATGTATGAAATTTTTTTGGTGCTAAAATGAGAGTTTTGTGTAGATCCTAGTTCATTTTTACCAGTAATAATCAGAATCTAAGCAATATGAGCATTTCATGATGTGTTAGTGTGTATATGCTCTGTTATTGTGATCCTAGCAAAGCATTTGATATTGTTGAAAGAATTTTAGAATACTGTTTCTTCTTTATTGATATGTGTAATGGCCATATGTATATGGTTCTAGGGCTAAGAAACTAATTTACTACTCTGTTTGTTTGATCATATATTTTAGGAAGCTTGGCAAAATTCTATATAAGTTCGCAAAAATTGGATTCTTGTTGAATGTTGTGTTGGAATATAAGTTTCTTAATTAACTTCAGTTTTTAAATTTTAAGTAATGTTTTTAGCATCTCTGTTGCAGCATGGCGGTAGAGAAGTACCCTAACAACCCAATGCTTGGCCGCCGTAAGATTGAGAATGGAACAGTATGTTATGTAAACTCATAATGTGAATTGCTTTCACTTATCTTGTACTTTTTCTTTGCTAATGTGTGGAATTGTGGCCTTTTCTTTGCAGGCTGGAAAATATGTCTGGCAAACTTATAAAGAAGTATATGACATAGTATTGAAAGTAGGAGCTTCCATCCGTAGCTGTGGTATTGGAGAAGTAAGTCACTCTCTGGTTGAAGACCTCATCTTATTTATGATACTGCTTGAGTTATTCTCTGATCCTACATCAGTCTATCTTACATGCGGTTTCATGCTTGTTTGCAGGGGGATCGATGTGGCATCTACGGTGCTAACTGCCCAGAGTGGGTTATGAGCATGGAGGTCTCTCTCTCTCTCTCTCTCGGACAAACTCACCATTTTTCTAATGCATGCTTATAAATACATTCCATTATTTCCTGATCCATTAGGGTATAGGTTTACTTTCTGTAGCATGGGCAGTAAAAAAATGTATATGCATTTTAGTTCTCCAACAAATTTTTCCATACGAAGCTTCTTTTTATATCTTAGGTTCTGTTTCATTCTCCCTGCATTATTTTTTGTCTTATGTGATAGATGTGCTTTCTTGGCTTGCCTGTTGTTACCTTCTATTGTTTCTGAAATATGATGCTGTATCTGTCTATTAATGCTGTGAAACTGATGCAGGCCTGCAACGCTCATGGAATCTACTGTGTTCCTCTATATGACACTTTAGGTATGCTTATTCAGTCACAAAGCCACAGTTCATTAGTTTTCTATGGATACAGAAGCTTGGTGATATTAGTTGATAGTTGTCTTTTCAAGTATCAAGCCAAACATATAGGTGAATGATGCTCAACTGTTCATTTTTCGTGTAGGTGCTGGTGCTGTGGAGTTTATCATATGCCATGCGGAGGTTTCAATTGCTTTTGTCGAAGAAAAGAAAATCCCTGAGGTGAGCATGTTATGCTTGTACTTCTGGATTCCCAAGCAAATTTACTATCAGGAAATTTTATTGTATGTACTTTTTTTTTTAAATACCTTTATGCATACAATTTTGGTTTTAGGGCCAGGTAATATTAACCCTTTCCAGTATTGAAGAAAGATTCAGTTTCTTCTATGTTACAAATGTTCTTATGTTTTTCTCTTGTTCCCCTTCAGTTGTTGAAAACATTTCCTAATGCGGGAAAGTACTTGAAAAGTAAGTTGTAATTGGAATCTTGATTCATGTTATTCGTGAATGTCTCTGTAATTTAATAATGACTACTTTTGATATGTAGCACTTGTGAGCTTTGGCAAGTTTGCCCCAGAGCAGAAGGAAGCAGCTGAGAAGTTTGATCTGGTCACATATTCCTGGGATGAATTTTTGGAACTCGTAAGCAACATTATTTGATCTGTTATCCTTCTTGTGTTCGCTTACAAGTTACAACCATTTTAATTATATTGAAAGTTGAAACCTAATAAAGAAACTAATAAAAGAAATGAGTAAGATTTATTTTGAATTACTTTTATTTTATTGAATGTATTTTATCCCTCGTACAAATTTAAAAACTGCTATACATTTAATTCACCAATCACCATATAGTTACTGGTTACAAATGGTGAATTAAAGGAAAGTCTGTCTGGCTGTAGAGTTGCATGTCACGAAAGTAATTAAACTTTAATATTGGACAAACCACTGAAGGGATCTCTTATATTTTGGTGCAGTTGAAACTTTTTTTTCCTTTCTTGGTGACCTTTTCCTGGGGTTGGCACTGTTAAATGCTTATGCAGTGCATATTAAATGTATGTTTGGGGTCTAGTAACTTGACTTACACATATGAAATGGAAAGGAGTTCTCTTTTAATTTCTAATCTTTATTCCATCTTGTAGTTCCTGCAAAGTTTCAGTCCCTTTCAAGTTAAAAATTGTACATTGTACACGTAACTAATCTTTCATGTCCTGATTTCTACTATTTATCTCTTACACATGAAAAGCATGAAATTTAAGAGGAAGGTCATGACTTTGCTCTATGTAATTAGTTATGAACTATTTGGGGCAGAAGGTGATAGGACATCTCTTTTAGTTGATTCATTCTTATATGTCTTCACTTTCTGGGAGAGAAGGTGATAGAACCCGGGTAGCCTCCTAGGACACTGATACTGTTGTGTCAGTAATGGCAGTTGGTGCAGAGATTTTTACTTCTAAATATACATTTCCTCAATGTCCTTCAATAAATGGCCCTAAGGATCATGATAATTACTGCAGTCTGTTCAAGTCATTTCTTCACTTCTTTGAATTTCATTATATTATAAATACTGATGATTTGAGTTTTTGTAATACCCTCTTCACAGGGAAGTGATAAACAGTTTGACCTTCCAGTGAAAAAGAAAAGCGATATCTGTACATTAATGTACACTAGTGGAACAACTGGTGACCCCAAAGGTGTTATGATTTCCAATGACAGCATCGTTACTCTTCTAGCTGGGGTGAAGTGTCTGTTGGACAGTGTAAACGAATCGGTGATTTTCTTTTCATTTGAATAAGCCCTATCAATGTCTTTGATATGAACAAGAAGAGAAAATTGATGCTGGAATATGAAGCTTTATTTGTTACTTTTATGATAATATATTTCCTGTCTATCTATCTAATTTGACTTATCCCACTATATCATAAAATTTGAAGTACTGACTTTTTTCATAATTGTATCCTGTTGATAATCTTTCAGCTGACGGTGAATGATGTATACCTTTCATTTCTTCCTCTTGCCCATATCTTTGATCGGGTGATTGAGGAGTTTTTCATTTTAAATGGGGCCTCAATAGGGTTCTGGCGTGGGGTTAGTTTCTTTACAATTGTTCCTTACCAAATAAAATTCCAAGTTGATCCTTACACCTTATCATCATTTTCAGGATGTCAAATTGTTGATTGAAGACATTGGGGAGCTGAAACCAACTATCTTTTGTGCTGTTCCTCGTGTCTTGGAGAGAATTTATTCAGGTAGAAGTAGAACTTCCTCTTGTGCTTCGATGTACTTGTATGTATTTCTTCTTAATGTGCATGTGGGCAATGATTTAATGACCAATAAAATTGCACCTGTGCAATTTATTTATTTTATTCTTTTCGTTTTCTGAGATCAATCCTCATTCCTTGGACCTTTAATTGAGTTGAGTTTCACTTTCCAGTATATGCTGTCCAACGCCAATGTAGTAGTGACTAGATATGAAGTGTTGGTTCGCTATTTTAATACTCTTATAAGTTGCTGTGTGTATTTTTAGGCTTGCAGCAGAAGATTTCTGGCGGGGCCTACTGGAAAAAGACAATGTTTAGCTTTGCTTTCTCATAGTAAGTTCCATTCACTTCAACTTGCTTGTAAAGAGAGTAGCAAACAAATATTTGAATGTGTACCATCATTTCTTACTTTATTTGAGATAACCATTTTACCTAATGTGCGAAATTAGGATCAATGCCTTCTACACAGTTCCTCTGTGATAATACAGTTTCTTTGCTCAATTTCTGCATATGTTTTATGTTCATAACCTGCTCTAAATTCTTTGCTGCATCTTTAGGCAGTGTGTACAGTTTGGGTCAATGTTTTCTGTTATTATTTGCTCTGAACCTATTTTGATCTTCTACTTTATAAACCATTACAGCAAATTACGGAACATGAAGAAAGGTCAGAAACATGCGGAAGCGGCTCCCATGTGCGACAAAGTTGTCTTTAATAAGGTTTTGGAATTATCCAATATCCAAATTCCATCTTCTACTTCATGAATTTTGTCACTAATCAAAACCTTCCACTACTTCGTATCTAATTTGGTTTTTCAATTTCCTTAGGTTAAGGATGGTTTGGGGGGTAGGGTGAGGCTCATTCTATCTGGAGCAGCACCTCTTGCTACCCACGTAGAATCGTACCTACGAGTGGTGGCATGTTCTCATGTTCTACAAGGATATGGTATGCATTATGCAATCTTTCAGAATTACCGTCAGTCGTATTATATGCTCGACACCTTTTTCTGGTTTGGAATTTTATGCACTGATGTACTTGGATTGTTCATGATATATTAACATTGATGTTGATACAGGTCTTACAGAAACTTGTGCTGGGACATTTGTTTCACTTCCTCATGAATTGTCACAGCTTGGTACTGTTGGACCTCCGGTGCCGAATGTTGACGTGTGTCTTGAATCTGTCCCTGAAATGTCATATGATGCTCTATCAAGTACACCACGTGGAGAAATTTGTATCCGGGGAAATACGTTGTTTACAGGTTACTACAAACGCGAAGATCTCACCAAAGAAGTCATGGTTGATGGGTGGTTCCATACAGGTTTGCCCTTCAGTTATATTCTTACACGAGTTTAAATTCCTGTATGTATCATTAATTTATTTCTTAGTCAACTCTATTCGTTTATGCATCAGGGGATATTGGCGAGTGGCAACCAGATGGAAGCATGAAAATCATCGACCGTAAGAAGAACATATTCAAGCTTTCACAAGGAGAATATGTTGCTGTAGAAAACTTGGAGAACATATATGGTCTTGTCCCTGACATTGAATCGGTATGATTTTCATCTTTTATTCTCACTATCATATTTCTGAATCGATAGTAGATGTTCCTGTCTAAGCTGAATTATCACATCTAATGTCTCCAATCAGACTATAGATAGCGTTTGGATTGGAATTTTTGTTCAGGAATGGGAATGAGATTCTCATTGCCCATGTTTGGATAAACGTTTTTTGGTCATGAGAATCTCATTTCTATTTCGATTCCTTATTCTCAGTCTCGTTCTTTTTCTTTTTTAAATTTAAATGCTACTATAGATTTAGTATAAAAACTAAAAAGCGGACGGCCTAATGCATGAAGCTCCCCGCCAATCCGCCATTGTTAGGTCTTGTGGAGGGTTTATAGTTTATAGTAAGAACAAGGAAAAAAATTGCAAGGCATTCTTGTCGTCTTTTCCTATGGAGTATCATCTAATTTATTTCCTTCTATAAGCCGGATAGTTCTACATGGTGTAGACTCTAAAACTTATTGTGTTTTTTCATTTTCAGATATGGGTTTACGGCAACAGCTTCGAATCCTACCTTGTAGCTGTTGCTAACCCTAAGAAGCAAGCACTTGAAAAGTGGGCGCAAGAGAATGAAATTAGCGGAGACTTCAATACAATTTGTGAAGATGCTAAAGCAAAAGAATTCATACTAGGAGAGCTCACAAGGATTGCGAAGGAAAAGAAGGTTGGTTTCTATTGATTTGGAAGAACCAAGTTTTCAACTTTTCCCGGTTTTCATTTTTCATTGATTCTTCAACTACTCTCATTGTTTGCAGTTGAAAGGCTTCGAGTTTATTAAAGCTGTCCATCTTGATCCCGTGCCATTTGACATGGAGCGCGACCTTCTCACTCCAACATATAAGAAGAAGAGGCCACAATTGCTCAAATACTATCAGGTATATATATTGTCCGGTACTTTCATAATTTGGTATCCTATGGCTACATCCAATCTCGAGGATATGTATAGATCCATGGATTATTGTCATTTGCCAAATTTTATACTAATTGGCGAACTGTGTATGCAGAATGTCATTGACAGCATGTACAAGGGCGAGAAAAAGCCGTAAGTGCAGGATATAGTATCTTTGGAGCTAGAGACCAGAAGGTGTTTCCAGATAAGCAATGTGATTGTTACTTTTTAATTTATCGTTATGGTTTTTGTTATTGTTGACTGTACATATGGTTATATCCATAGACCAGCTCATTATTTTAAAAGTTAATATTTATAAGGACCAAAGCAGTTTCTCTATTTACCTTCGAGAAGTTTAGGAACAATGCTCATATAAATCAGGCTGTACAGTTTCGTATTAACTTTTCCATTAGATATTATTTGAATTGACCAAGCCAATTCATGATCGGGAGGGTCAGATAGTATTTTTTTTGTTACATAATATTCAATTTACAATATATTGTACAACTGGAATTCAAAATCCTTCAATTTTGATAATTCTTAAGCCATACAAACCCAGTTAGACATGAAACCATGAGCACCCAAACCCGACAATAATTTTATTTCCGGCACACATAATATGGATCTGACCAATTTTTGAGCTGATTTTGGGTTTTATGTTTTCTGGAGGCATTGTTGGTTCAGGCATTCCCACACATTTTGAAACCCTCAACATCCACATTCCTTACGGCCGAGTTTGAGGTAGACCTTTATAACTTGGCAACGAAAAAACCCGACCCAAAATTCAAACTGAGGAGGTGGCGTAAGGCATATATAATCAGAATACAATTCTTGAAGCCCATAAAGTCTAAACATTAATAGCATCCATAATTCATTGTTGCACATGATAATTTCAGCTTAAATCCACCTTCACTCTTAGCATTAGAATAGTACAACCACAAAACATACAGCTCTGTTACAGTGGAAAAGCATATTGTTGCTATTCTCTCAATTCCGCTTACCCATTGTAGCTACAGTTTCCAATGAGAATGCGAAACAAAAACCTAAAACCAGAATTCTTTTGGCAGAGTCTAAGATTCAAACAAAACGAGAGATCACAAACCAATACAATGTGGAAGGGTAAAACTCGAGAAGCTAATCCATTTGCGGGAGCATTACAGAAACTCCCTCGTGAGAAGATGAGAGTGACAAAGACGAATATTGCAGCGTGAGTAGCTCCTCTCTGCTGTACTTCAGTCTTTGATCTATTTCAATACAATAAATACACAATTAGATTATAATAATAAGATTTATAAAAAAGTTGTAGAATAATATTTAAGGATCATTCATATACCCACCTACAAAAATTGTAGACACTGGCTCCTTTCCTTTTTTCGGGACAGCTTGTGAAGTCTTCGAACTTTTTCGCGAAGGAGACGGATGGTTAGGGTTAGTTTCATTTGGTGGCGAGACACGAACAAGTTCGTGCCTTACTTCAATTTGAGGATGAGTTGCCCGAAATTCCAGTAGTTGATCCTCGGTTAAGAGCCAACAACCTCTAAGATCCAAAGTTGTCAAAAATGGCGGAGGTTTGAATGAGCTGAGCCCGTTATTTGTCAACACGGAGTCGCGAATGCCAAGATGTGTCAACTTCGGGATAGATGATGAGAGGTATAGGGATTCATCAGTAAGGGAGGCGTTCCTAACGGATAAATGATTCAATCTTGGGAATTTTGACAAAGGACTCAGCGCTGTGTCTTTGATTCGAGTTTGCTCCAAGTTCAGCCTTTCCAAACAATCTAGATTTTGTAGTGCCGCCAGAGAGAAAACATTATCTGACTCAGCTCCAGCTTGGTGAATGAAACCTGATTGTGAGGAAGTTAAAAAGAATAATCAGCGTATCACATAGAGCTGACAATTTAGGTTGGTTTAAATAACTTTACCCAACCCAACAGAGGTACATGTTTTGGGTTGTGGGTTTTACATAGAAAATGAGTGAGCAAGTGCCGATTTGCCCAACCCGAAAATAAATTTTCAATAAAAATCCTACCCAACCTGAACAAATTTTTGCAGGTATATTTTGTGCAACCCAAACCCACAAAATTGTGGGTCAGATTTTAGATGCCCCCTCTAGTACTAACTACTAAGTACGACTTAAAATTCAACGCAAAGCAATGTGATATGTATATATGCTGCTTTAAACAATATTACCAAACAATTCATACCTTTAACATTTGTATTGCTCAAGTCAAGAACCTTTATCGAGGGCATCATACTGATAAAAGCCATGGCAAAATCGTCAATCAATGTACGAGCTAATGATAGGACTTCAAGGCTGGAAACATGTCCAGCTAAGATCCCAACTCCATTGGAGCTCACTTTTGTGTTCCCAAGACTCAAAGTTTTCAAATGCGCCCCAATACATGCAACTATGTCAAGTGAATCATCTCCAATCCTGCTAGAGCTGAGATCCAAATGTTCCAATGCTTCAAACTTGGTCAAAAATAGGAAACTGTGAATGGAAGTGTTGGATAAGTCCAAAAAAACCATGGAACTTGTTTCGATATATGAGAAGGCTTCAAGCTCATTTATGTAAGTAGCTCCCGAGAGAATAAGCTTTGCTAGAGGGGTTTCATCACCATCGCCATCAGCTTTAAATATAGTATTAATGGTACAGTTGCTCATGTTTAGGCATTCAAGAGATGACAAATAAGGCAACTCCGTAACAAATGTCCAAGCTATATTCAGGAAGGTCAACTTGGGGAACTTTTTAAGAACTGCCGCTCCTTTGTTAGATATTTTGCTCCCCCAGAGGTCGAGGTACTCGAGTTTTGTGAGTACCTATAAGAAAATAGCAAGTTAAAATCATTCTAGACATTGAGTTGCTGGTTGCAACCATTAGAATAGTTCAGAAAGCAGAATTTATACAAACGAACAACACAATTCAGTAATAGTCATTGGTAACTAACAAATAGCTGCGAAATATTCATCTAATTTCTACTACATCATTGTTAACTCTTTTATAAAGTGGTTTACTGGCCTAAAAGATAAAGAAAAAAACAACCTGCTGAGATTATATATCATTCATGCCAGTCAGTCTACATATTCTCAAACTATTTTACTTAAGAGTAATGCAAACAAGTGCTAACGGATTTGCTGATGTGTACCAATATTTTACAAGAATGCATAAATAATTTCCATTTTAGGCGCAATATACACACAATCAAGGTGCTTTACTTGCATTGTTTCTTAAAATAGAGATGAAACATGAATGCATTGATATGAAAACTGCTCATATGTAATAAGTGCCCTCGGGCATTCGTTAACATTTATCCTTCAACTAAGTGTCCATGATTTCCCGGGAAATGTACTATTACTAAAAGTCTCTTTGTTATCATGCCACAAAACCACCGCACTAAGTGGAGCAGTTATACTAGAGCATACAGAGGAAAATAACCAATATGTGAGTTACCTGAAGAGAAATAAGTGCTGTGTCAGTGACCGGTAAACCACCTAAGTCCAGAACAGACAAGTTGGTGAGTGAAGAGATCAATTTCACGCCATTTGCAGTAACACCCGTTTCTGAAATGCATAATTTCTCCAATTTTGAAATGGATTGTAGATGCCTGATGCCAGCATCAGTGACCTTCGTGCATCTGGAAAGGTCAATCTCCTTCAAGCCACTCATCCCTGAAAGCAAAGACAAGAGAGGGCCATGGGTAAGATATATCTTGAAACTATAGTATGATGGTATCTAACATATTTCTCAAAAGAGGACTTGTGAGGATTGGAAAAATCTTTTGCAAAGCTAACTTCACGTATGTATAAAGGTATCAGATTGAGTTGATCTATTTAACTAGCACAACACATTTTGGATCTAACATTGCAGAAACAGGTGAAGAAATTAATCAGCTTCCTATATGATAACTACATATAACTATAACGTAATCAACTGATCATACCTGAAATAGGCCACAAGGCTGAACTAGTGATTCTGTGGCAACCAGCAACATTCAATGATCGCAAATACCTAAAGGCACCTAAGTATGCCATCCATTCCGCATCAACAGTGCTCTCGCCTCTAAGATCAATCTCCTCTACAGTGTGTTTGAAAACTCTACAACATGAAATCCATTTCACTAACACAATTAGACAAACAAATCCCCATAATTCTACACAAAAGACAACAAAATGCGAAATCCTACTAATTTCAGTTGTTTACAATCAATGTACATGAAAACCCTTACAAAATTCATCTCAATTGTACAAATCTAAAAAACACTGAGCTGACTCCCAAGTTTCACCGCAAATGGAATCACAACAACTAGTCTGGACATTGATACTAAATCATCATACTGCAGAAACAAATCTGTTTGGTTACAAATAAAATGTAGAACAAAGACAAAGCAAAAAAAAAAAAAAAATAGACGGTGTTGATTAAGCTTTCGAGACACTTCGTAATGAACCAATTGAATGAAGAAGATGCTCGTTCAAATTGAGCTCAAAAGCGATTTTCAGGAATTTCATAAACAAAAACGGAAAGTCTCTATAGCGAATCAATAAACAGAAAAGAACAAACAAAACAAAATCAACCAGAATTTATGAGAAATCAACCGGTTTCCAACATTCGAAGGTCAAAACTCCAACAAAAACAATACATGTGATCTATAAATTGATGAGTCTAGCAATTCATTTTCTGAGAGAAAATGGAAATTGAGAACGTACTCGAGCAGGGAAGGAGAGAGGA
>JAYMTH010002849.1:0-11835 GCA_036897465.1 Pelargonium australe
CTTGATTTCATCACATAAGATGCATATGGATTTGCCTGTTTGAGCTTGATTCTTGAAATAAGCTAGTGTGTGTGGCCTGGTAATTGTTTAGAAGATTCACACAATGGTTTAAATGATATATTTTTATGTTAAGTGTGATTAGTCTTCTAGAGGCTTAGGTGCTATTGAATAGTATGCTTTGGTTCGGTGATTTGTATGGAAAATTTTGAACTTTGGAGCTGTGGCACCCCGGAGAGAGAGCTACCGATTTTGGGTCTAGAGTATTTTACGTGATTTAATTACATAAGATGCATTGCCTGTTTGAGTTGATTCCTCAAATAAGCTGTTAGCAAGTGTGTCCTGCTTATTGTTTAGAAGATAACACACCATAGTTTGGGTGACGGATTAAGTGTTATTAGTCTTCTAGAGGCTGCCTTAGGTGGTATTGGATAATATGCGCTTGTTGTAAAGAAAAATTTGAACTTCGGAGTTAGGACACACCAGATATAGCGCTACCAATTTTGGGTCTAGAATATTTTACTTGCTGTCAATACACAAGTTGCAGTCGAATTTGCATGTTCGAGTTGATTCTTCAAGTAAGCTATCAGCTAGCGTTAGTCTTCTAGAGGCTTAGGTGGTATTGAATACTATGTTTTGATTCGGTGACTTGTAAGGAAAAAATGGAACTTTGGAGTTTTAAGAGCTGAATAGCTTCACTGAATCTCATCTTAGCGTCTTCGCAACTCCACAAGTGGACTCTGAATTTGGATGATAATGGATTCATGTAGCCGATCTCAACATTGTTTGGGGAATTGCTTTTGTTGTTATGGTTGTTCAGTTTACAGTGTCCTATGTGTGGTTCTATGGGCGTATCGGGTTGTTGGGTGTCCTATTGTGTTGACTTGTTTATTCGGTGTTCTTTTTCTGTGTTTTCCCTCTCAGGAAGCACTTGGAAAAATATCCCCTAGCTGATAAAAAAAGAAAGAAAAAAACTCGCATGAGCTGCTCTGATTGCTAAAGAAAATCTGAGCAATGACCCTTTTCGGTAGTTAGATTCCACAATTGCATTCCATATATCCTAATTTGAAGTTGCATAGTTTTGTTATGTGATGCTATTAGTTTGGAAAATATTGTGTGCAGTGTGACGACTGAGTAGTTGATATAATTCGCATGAGCTGCTCCGATTTATTGATGTTTGTTTTTGTTGCAGTTTCGAGCATAAGTTTCCCGGTAAAGATGGTCAATGCCATTAAAGGACTGTTCGTCACATGGTAATGTGTTTAAGACTATTTTGTTCAGTTACAGGCTGGTTTGATCTTTGTTCTACGGGGAAAATTAGGTCTTTTCTAGGACCTTCTTGTTTGAAATTGAGAATGCAACACTCGAAATAGGATTCAGTATTGTATGGTATAGTAATGGACCAATGGTGGCTTGGATAGAGGTTGACCGCTAAACTTTACTCCATACTTGAAATAATTACCATTTTGGTTTATTAGGGATGTCTATAACAACAGAAAAACCCATTTCCCGAAAAGTTATAGGCTTGGCTATGTGAATCATTGAGTCTTTTAGCAAAACTCATTGCGAATCTCTGCTCGTTTTTTCTTCCTCACTTCATCATATCTAATGCTATGTCTTGTCTTAAGTCAAGAGTTATAACTTATAACAGCTTTTGGGTCATCACCTATCCGACCCGATAATACTAGGCCGAGCCAGGAAAAGTGGTCTGATACACATACAAGAATTTGTTGGCTCGGAGTCCGAGCACGCTTGGCTCAATTCCAGCTCGCGGCCTATTTTGCTTGTAAAATGAGCTGTGGGCCATCATTGACCCGACCCAATAAACATACTAGCATTTTTTTGCCAGGCTCGTTGGCCCATCTTCCAGCTCACATCTTTCTTCCCTCTCTGTTGCTATGATGCTTACGTATTCGATCGTTTCTTTCGTAGTGATATACCAATGGCACAATTCATCATCCACACAAATAATGCGCTGCCTTCTTCGCAGAAGTTCATCATACACGTCTTGGACAGTACTCACATGTTCGTTCAACCTCACGCTGCTGGAATGATTCAGACCGCTATAACCGAGTTTCGGGATAAGAATTCCTATGAGAAGCCTGCTTGATTAAAAAAATAGGGTTTTTATTCTACTTGTGAAGTTTTATGCACCTCAAAACCGACTTGTGCATTCTTATGAGATTTTCTGTTATTACTTGCACTATGGGCTAATTATATGTTGCACTTGCATCTCTAGTCTAGAGCTGGGAATTTGAATCCGAACCTGCAAAGAGCTAAAACATGATCGGATTTGCCATGGTGAGAATATGGGTCGGACAAGACTACATGAATTTCCACAAACCATAAAACCCGCACTCCTTAGGTCGGGGTTGAGATATTCATTGTTACCCACCTGAAACTCGAATTGACACCTCTACTCTAGTATGGGTCCTTTGGAAGCTAAATATTGTTAGTCATGAATAAAAGCACATTTTAAACCAATTCCGAATTAGGGTTGCGTTCGAGCTTTCCATGCTTGTGTTAAAAACACCTAATTCAGTAAATCTAACCCGATGTACAAGAGGTGTGAGTTTATTAGACAAAATGTGCGGGTATGATTTTTCGGGTTTGAGTTGTAACAAAAACCCGACTTGAAAGAGGTGTATGCCAATCGTTTTGGATCGAATTTGGAGATTTACGTTTAAAACGTGCAGGTTTGGGCAGTTTGACCCGGGTCTATTTTTATAGAAATCCGAACATGCAAAAATGTGGTTCGGGTTTGGCTACGGCGGGTTGTGCCCAAATTTCTGGTCGACCCGACCCGAACCAAATTATATTAACCCATAGCTCTATATCCACACAAAAGGCCCACAAGAGAAAGATAATTGTCCTCTCATCATCATTATAGAATCTGATCTAATCAACGGTACAGATCATCATTCTAAAACATTAGAGTAGGCATATCCGCAGCAGATAATTTTATCCCAATTCATCTCCAAACCTTCCGGTTTGTGAAGCAAAGCCTCCATAACCAAATCTTCTTCGAAGCTTCGAAGAATCGAAAATGGCGGCTTCTTTCTACCCGACCGTTGCTTCAGCGCCTCCTCAGCAATCGCTCAGGTCCCAATTTCTGTGATTTTTGACATTCAAAAATCAAATTTTTATATATATATATATTTTTTTTGTGCACTGTGATATCGAAATTGGAATTGATTTGGTTTGTGTGTTCGCAGCTGCAAATCGATGACTTACTCTGGATTGAAGCTTCAGTCAGCAAGTATGTTCATTTTTCTGAACATTTTTTTTATATATATTTTTTACTTTCTCCTTGTTCGCTGTGTGATGTTTGGATGCCCTAATTTTTTTGTAGCTCCGTTTGGAACTGCTAAACCTAACACTAATGTCGATTTCTTCAAGAAAGTCCACTTGAGCATCCAACGCGGGTAATTTTAATTTATTTTATTGTTGGATTTGGGTTTGATTGAATGCACTGTAGCTTGAAATTTGAACTAATTTTGTTTGTATTTTGAACTGTTTTTGATTAAATTCTTGGACTTGGTGTTATTGGAAGTGTGTTTTCCATCTATTGCAATACAGTGTTTTGCAGGAGAGAGATAAAAAGATGTTTTTTTAGTGTTTTGATTACAGTTGAATTTATGTTAGTTGTAAAAACTTAGAAAAATAGGGATTTATCGGGACTTTTTTTCCGTAGTTGTAATATACCACTGATGCAAAGGTTGTAATATGCCCTTTCGGGTTATTAGAAGAACCTGTTGTGTTTGTCCATCTTGAACAAAAGGAATTATTTTGATACATGAAGATGCAAAATCTTGTTACTTTTGCTGCATATGGTACTGTCCGTGATACACTTTTCTGTTTGCAGGACTTGTGGCCTGAAGGCGACACGAGGACAGTATAAGATGATGCCTATAGGAACGCCAATGATTCCCTATACAACTCCTGGGGAAGGAACGTTGCAATGGGTTGATTTGTGGAATGTCTTAGTAAGTTCTTTCTAACGTTAAAGAGTGAGTGACCTAGTTGGCGCATAATGGATAGCCTAATTTTTAAATTTTACATATTACACTTGCTTTGTGTTTGTACATATTCTGTTGGCTCGGGATTCTGTTTTATAATCTTGCCAAATTTTGTTTATGAACTTTTTCTTTTCTTTTCTTTTCTTTTTCAGACAGATTGACATCAACGCATGTGTTATTGATGCTGATTTTCCATATTATTGTGTTTGATATTTACTTGTATTTCTATGCATTGTTGGGTTGCAGTACCGAGAACGTTGTATCTTCATTGGTGAACATGTAGATGAAGAACAAAGCAACCAGATATTGGCCACTATGTTGTACCTAGATACAGTTGAAGATAACAGAACTCTCTATATATACATCAATTGTGCTGGTGGAGATGTGAGTGCAATGTAAATCAAATCTTCTTTGCAGTTTTCAGTAGAAAAAAAAGTCTTGCAATTGAATCCTTTTACCCGTTCATACTACTGTTGGTTTGCCATTTTAAGCTTGTGTGTTGACAGTTTGCTCTGTTTTGTAGATAACTCCGACCTTGGCTGTTTATGACACGTTGCGTAGCTTGAAGAGTCCTATAGGGACCTTCCTTATTGGCCAGGCCGTTAACCTGATGGGCTTTATTCTTGCTGCTGGACAGAAGGTAAATGAATTTTCATTAGCATATGGCCAGTTAGAAAGTACAGTATTTGGAATTAAGCTATTTGGGCAAGAGTTGGGGTACACGAGTAGTTTCAATTGAAGATAAGATGAGAGAAAACTGCCCAAGTCTGCATGAACTTGTGCAACATAGGAAGATTACTAGATTAGTGACCCTGTGAGGAAATGCGAGGGAATTTAGTTAGGAGAAACTAAAATGACCAGAGGTAGGCCTAAATTAACATGAAAAGTAGTCAGAAACGACACTATAACATGCGATTGAAATGACGAGATAACATTAGATATGGAGTGGTGGAGGATAAAATGAGTAGAAGATCCGATGAGCTTTAAAGGATTCGTGCAGCTAACCCAAATATTGTTTGAGAAGTTGCTTTTTAAAATGTTGTGATCATTTAACTAGTTTACTTAGATCAATAGTGCATTTGTTGATTATCATTTCTGATTTTGCCCCAATATTTCTTGCCCCGAATTCTGTTGATCTTGTCATTTTTCTTTCCTGATGCTAAATTTCGGTTTGCTTCAAATATATTTATCCATGCTATTTCCTTTCACGTTTAAGGGTAAACGCCATGCAATGCCGTTAGCTACTGTCGCTCTAAAGTCTCCTGCTACGTATGCTCGTGGTCAGGTACGACCACATTCTATTATTTCAGTATCACTTTTTTTTTTTTTTTCTTCTCTCCGTTCTGGTCTTTACAAGGGAAACGTTCTTGACAGGCTGACGATGTTATTAATGAATCAAGAGAACTTCTCAGAATCTCGGAATACCTTTATAGTGAGTTGTCTAAGATGACAGGCCAGCCTGTTGATAAGGTTTGTTTGGACAATTGTTTTTACGATTTGATCAGAGCATTCTTTTATGTTACTGCAGTGAAGTATGCTACTTAAACAAACTAATTTGCAAATTTTGGTCAGGGTTAAATCATTTTGCAGGCACGAATTGTTCAAAAGTACATGTTTTAGCTCTTGAACTTGTTCTTTTTCGGTTTTTATGGACAGTTGTGAATCTTAGAAATGACATTTTTGCCCTACAGTTCACCTTTAAATTTTCAAATTAAAGTCCTACAAATAAATAAATAATTAAAGACCAACTCATAATTTTATGTTCTATTCTTTGATTTGGGTTATTCTTAGGTTGATTTTGAGTGAGGGAAAAAACATAGTTTTTGAAATGTATATGATTTTTTTATTTTATTGAAATTTTAAAACAACGGCTAACCAATTTTGAGTTGTTGATTCCATAACCGTCCAACGGTGCAGAAAGATTTAACCTTTTTGGTTAATTTATTTCTCTTTTCTGAACATGAACTCTCAGACTGAGAGCAATCAAACATATTGCAATGCTTCTTTGCAGGTTAGGAAGGACTTGAGGTTTCGAAATACAGTATTCTTCACTGCTCCAGAAGCTATTGAATACGGACTTATCGATCAAATAGCCAGGCCACCCGTCGTTAAAGAACTTGATAAATCTGGCAAAGCGGGATCGGGTCTGGGTTAAGTGTATCAAATTGGCTGATAGATGTCAAAAAAATTCTGAATGTTCCACAACTGTTGATGGTATAATTTAGAATGAAGTTAGAAAATGTTGCATAGAATTGTTACTTTTGATGGGATTGTTTTGACATTATTGACACCCTTTATGAAGTCTTCTATATAGCTATATTTTACTAGGTTATTGATTCAAAATCCCCATGTTTGTTGTGACAATTGCTTATAAAAATTGATATTTTGTTGTTGTAAAATGTCGAAAGGGTTGCTCTTGCGTTGCTCGAGAATAAGTAGAGTTTTGCTGAAAATATGCGGGCGTCTCGTCTGTTTGACATAGTCGAAGAAGAAGAAAATGATGTTTTTGTTAGTTAAAATTACACGTTTCGGCCATTTTGAATGGTACCGGTATAAGTGGTCAGTTAACTAATACTCATTTTAGTCTGGCATAGTCGGAGGAATAAGAATGCTTGAACGGAGACTGATCCAAAATAATTCATGGACTTTCAAATATCGATTCAAAATTATCCCTACTCTTAGATTTTTTTATCGAAAGGCCAGATAAATCAGACTATTTCGAGTTTTTTACCTTGTTTGAAACACATACAAGAACCCATATCTAAGATTTGCCATCATTTCTAACACATAAAACATGTCATTGGATAGAGATCTCAAGAAAAATGCTTGAAAGAACACACACAATTAATCGAAGAAATGCAACTACAATTGTAAATGCATTACTTCGAAATATTCTACACGACACGAACACAAAACCCTAACTGATCCGCTAACCCGATTGAATCAAACTACATAGCCCCACAAAGAAAGAGGCCAAAACCAAGTACCAAATCAACAATCAAAGTCAATAAAGTTTACAATGAACACGAAAACAACGGGCAACGTGACCCAAAATTACGAGTTTGGTCAGCATGAGGAACCTCACATCGTAAATTGGATTTACGCTCCCTGCAGAGATACATTATTGTCTGTTGGTTTATTTCTCGAGTCCGATGGGATCGAGGACCAATTATCTCCTCGAAAAGAGGAAGATGTCGAAAAATTCACTCGTGGTTCCGCGGTGGAAATAGGAATAGCTGCAGTTGCTATAGTAGATATCGACTCGTGTTTCTGTTTCTTGGGTTTTTGCTCGTGCTGGTTCCCGGTCAAGAAACTGCCTACCACAACCTGATCGAGAAATCACGAAACTAATTAAAATTTGGATCATATGAGTAGGAACAGAAGTTGAAAGTGAATCATCGGGAAATGATAAAGACCTGCACGGGACTAGCAGCTACTAATAAACCGGCAACTCCGCCACCAACGACTCGACCATCTGGACTTGCTAAAGAGACGCTCATTCCACCCGATCTGCTTCTTGTCCCTCCGCTATCACTTGGCATGAATGATCCCGATAAGGACAGTATCTCAAACCGACCCTACAAGAACAGCAACGATAAAGAATGTGCAATTATACACATTAATACACCACTGTGATCATTAGGTTCATCGTTAATGCACTATCCTCCTATTTTTTTCGTTCGACTATTTATTTGTTTCAGAAGAAATTGTGTACATATCAGCATTTGAGTTCCTAACAGTAAACAACATTCTTAACAATCGGGGTTTTCCTCAACGATACAGAAAGTATTTTATTAGTTAACTTACGGTATGTTTGAAAATGACCGGGAAGTTGACAATTAGTAAGTTCATAATCCTCGAACACAACAAATCAACCAACTTTTTGTTGTTGCAAGTCGTGCAATTATTGAAACATGTTTTTCAGATTGTATATAAAATGATTGTGTTTACAATTACCTCGTAAGTCAATGTGCCACCAGAAGAATCAGGCTGACGAAGCGTGACACTCGAGATCACACCATTTGCCGAGAGAATACAGATAGCTCGAGGCCCTTGTTGAGAAAAGGATATGATCTTCATCGTAACATCCTATATCAGCCGAAAATATATTTTTAGCACAAGCCATGTTAAACACTTGAGGCAGTCATTAAAGCAAACAGAAACTATATATCACGAAATTTTGAGTAGTTTTTCTATAAACCACGTAACGTTTGAAATTTTACATAATGAGTTGGACCATAATCTATTTAGATAGTGATATATACATATACTTTCAGGCTTCGTATCCGGAATTTACCTCGCCAGAATTGACAGTGATTATATGCGGTGTAAAATTAGCACCAACAGAGCAAGCAACCCATTCACCTACAAAATACCAAATCTTATCAGTGACCGTAATAGGTAACCTACCGATTCCATAATAGGTTTCTTAATTAACCAACTAATGACAATACAATGACCACAAAGTAATCTACTAAAACCAATTTCATGAAATTTTATTCCTTTAACATAAAAAGAAAACATTTATTGCGTGAACACGAAACAAAAAGCAGATATAACCAGAGAGCATGTTCCTACGAAATGTCTCGGACGATGAATACAAGACTATGTAAACCAAATAGACAAGAGCAACGATACAATAAGGTGAAGTACTAAACTCCAGAATACATTCCATACCATGAATACCGACACAAAAAAGAAAAAGAAAGATAATCACT
Organism: Pelargonium australe; assembly: GCA_036897465.1. Classification (NCBI taxonomy): domain Eukaryota; kingdom Viridiplantae; phylum Streptophyta; class Magnoliopsida; order Geraniales; family Geraniaceae; genus Pelargonium; species Pelargonium australe. The sequence goes on from JAYMTH010002849.1 coordinate 8,735, forward strand.
AAACACGAATGGAAGAATAACAAGGGTCAGCGATTTGCAGACTTCAGATGTGGCTGAGACCCTAATCGGTAACTTAGATGACACCTTGCAGAACAAGCTTCCACAAAAGGCAAACAAGTGCCAACACATACATGTATTAAGAAGCTATAGCAAGCCCTAGTCGGTTCCAAAGGCGACCCTTTCAGAACTTACCTTCGACGAAAAGGCAAGAAATGCCTAACAAGATGGCCATACCAAGAAGCTATAGCTGCGAGTCATCAGTTTCTAAAACAACACCTCGCAGAACTACATTCGGGAAAAGGCAAAGAAGTGCCAAATGACACGGCCACAGAAGCTATAGCTGCGAGCTCTAATCGGTGGCTAATACTGACACCTTGCAGAACTTACCGTCCACAAAAGGCATTAAGAAATGGCAAATCACACAGCCATGTCATGAAGTTGTAGACTTCAGCCGTGGTTGCAGGTCATCTATAACTATAACTATAACTAAGATGACACCTTGCAGAACTACATTCCGCAAAAAGGCAAGAAGAGAAAAACGACACAGCCATAAGAAGATTCCACCATTCTTACACCAACCCACAAAGCTCTATTTGACACAGACATATCAAGAAGCTGTAGCTGCGAGTCATCGGTAACTAACATGACACCTCGCAGAACTGAACTACCTTCCACAAAAGGCAAGAAGTGCCAAATGACACAGCCATATCAAGAAGATTCCAACATTCTCATACCAACACACAAAGCTCACTATCTTTTTTCACATCTATACCACAAAAACACCAAAGCTCTCTCTCTATCTCTCTCTCACACACACACACAATAGGAGATAGAATCTAAAACCAGAGGTCCCACATCTACCCAACAAGTATCCTCCTATACACCCACCAAGAAAGTGCCCACTTCAATCCAAAAACCATGCAACCCAATTCATTTCAGCAAAAACCCAGATCAAAATTACACTCAAAACCCACAAAGATTGAACCTTTCTTCTCTTACACTCAACTAGCAATCAACAAAGTTATGAGCAAAAAAAAAAAAAAAAAGCTTATTCAACAACAAAAAACACTTCTATTTTTAATTACCTAAATTCTCCAACTCATACTTGTTCTTGCTCACTGAGTTCGCCGGCTTCATTTTCCGAGGCTTCTCCACCGAGAAATCGATCACCGGCGGCGGCGCCGACGAAGATATCGGCTTCGGCGATAGAGCAACCGTAACGCTCCCGTCCGGTCCGTACTTCCTTGGCCTTCCCCTTTTTTTCTTCGCCGGAACCACCACAAGTGCTCCGGCAGCTGGTGCAGCAGCTCCAGGGGGCGGCGCGGCCACTTGAGCCGCCGCAGGCGGCGGCGCCGACCTCTCAGTCCTTGGAGCTAAATGAAAATCCGAAGGAGCATCTGATCCCACCACAGTAACGCCTCCTCCACTCACACTCTCTCTTCCCTCCATTGTTAAACCCTTAAACCCTCAACTTTTTTGCATAAACTACGAATTAAAAACAAAAACCCATTTCAGTTCTGAGCTCAAATTACCTCAAAATGATATTTTTTTCAAAACCCAGAAAATGTTCAAGCTTCAAACCCAGGACCCAGAAATTAAAATATGAAAAAATGAAAACTTTTAGAAAGATTAAGAAGCTGGTTGTAGCATCAAGAACACAGTTTCTGAAGGAGAAGAATTTTTTTTTTTTTGCAGACACTGAGATTTACAATTTGTACTGTTCACTTGCAGATGAAAACAGAGCTCAAAAATCAGAAAGATGAACAGATATTTTTTTTTGGAAAAATTAAAATTATATTTGGGTGAAATATGGAGAGATTTTTGAAGGAAAAAATTTGATGTAATTTTTTTGATTTTGTGTGTTCTGAAATGAAAATTGCTTAGATAATATTGTTCAGCTAATTGGGTTCCTAACTTTCCAAACACTATTGTGATTAAAAAAACACAAATGAAAAAGAAAAAATAATTTAAATATTCATTAAATAATATGATTAATCAGTTTTTTTATATTTTCTGTCATAATTTTTCTTATTTGTTTTTTGGGTAGGAATCTGGTGGAGAAATTAATAAAAATAAAATAATATTGAAAGTGGGTAAACGAATTTTTTTCCCTTGGAAAGTGAACAAATTGAAATTATTATTATCATTAATTAATTAATCAATTTAATTATTGTGAAAAAAGTAAAATTTAGCTGCCAAGGCAAGAAATTCTCTAGAAAAAGAAGGATAGCCTAAAGCAAGCAACTCTTCTTTTTGTTAATTTTTAATTTTGATTTTTTAAAAAAAAATTGTGGGTATAATAAGTATTTTCTTATAAAAGCAAATAATTACAATAAATGCTAATTTTTTTTTTTCAGAGTAGAAAAAAAGAGAGACAAAGCCAATCCTTTGCTTGTGTAGAACGCCAATGTCTTTTCATTTTTAGCTATATTGTAATTTGAAATTACCCAAATAGGAAATTTTCTATGGCAAAATGAAAATTAATTCTTTACTACAATTTTTTTTATAACATTCTTTACTACAAATCAAAATTAGGTATTATCATTTCACAAGCAATTTAAAAATAAATTATACTACTTTCATCTCTCAACGATGGTTTATCTTTTAATATAATTTTCATAAAATAAAAATCGGGAGTGATATTAGTTGTGATTCAATTTTTATTAGAAATAACAGTAAAAAAAATTATATTAACAACAAAAACTTTATTATTTCAACCAAAAACTTTATTATTTCAACCACACGTAAAAACTCTGAATTCTGAACTCTAAAACATAAGTAAAAGTATATAAATATTATGTAGTAGTTATATACCGTCCAAATTTGATCTTAAATAAAATGTTTGAAAAATAATCATTCAAACACTCCAAATTTTTTTATTTTGCTTTTTAACCAAATAAAATAAGTTCAATAGAACACTTGTATTTGTGCACCAATATGCTTGTTATTGTGGATTGTGTGGAATAATAATTAATAATTATCATTGTAAAGAGAAATTTTAAATAACTATCTATAAAATTATTATTTTAGGAAAAAAGTTATTGCCATTCACATGGGTTCCACACATGTAATAATGAGTTAGTACAAATATAGGTCAGGCA
>JAYMTH010002850.1:0-11831 GCA_036897465.1 Pelargonium australe
CAGAAAAATAAAACTAATAATCCTCACCATAATCAAGCATCATATTATTCATCTCATCATTATATTTTTCGTTCCTAATTTCTTTTTCAATTTCTTCGCATTCATCTGCAGTTGTAAAGGAGTATATAACCTAGATCTAAAAGATGATGAAGCTTTTGTTCATTGTGTTGTGTGAATATGACATAGCAAATATTTATGATTACAGTTACTATTATTTAAAGAGTCAATTGTTCAATATTACATATCTTAGTAAGGAAAATAGGCTAACAAAAATATATATTTTCATATAATTTTTCTAAAAAACAAAGGAAAGACAAATTTTCTAATTATACGTACTACCCTCTATATCCTTCATGCATTGGGAAAGATATTTCACCCCCACAACTAATATTTGTACTACAATGACACGGAGAATGATATTGATTGACACTTCTGTAGTTATATGATATTGGATCTCAAAAGAGGTTTGTTTGGCTGAATCTGACATTGTTTGAGAAGTGGCTTGGTTGTTGTAAATCGTAAACCCTCTTTTTCTTATCTCTTTACTTGTAAATTATAAAATGTCATTATGTATAGTTTTGGAAAGCATCTCTGATTTTATTACTGTATGATGTGGCATTGCTCAGATCACTGTTGAGAAAACTGTTTTGGAACAAAGCAATAGCCGCTATGAGCTCCAAGGTGAATATGTGTTCCCGGGAACCCATCGGAACCCTGTTGGCAAAGAAAGGGGTGGCTTGTTTGAAAGGGCAATGGCTGGCCATCTCAGTAGTGTCATATCTTCTATGGGTAGGTGGAGAATGAGACTTGAAGTGCCTCGAGCTGAAATTGCTGAAATGCTTCCACTTGCAAGACTCCTTTCTCGAAGTACTGATCCTGCGGTTCGCTCTAGGTCTAAGGTTGTATCATTTCTAAAATAGTTTATATCTGATATTTCATTAATTATAACAACATTCCGAATATGACATAAAACATTCGGCTGCTTTAATTCCAAGTCTGCAAGATTTGGAGTTTATAATTCAACATTATAGACTGATCATAAAATATAGCCGTTTTCAGAAATCTATCAAGACTTGATAAGCCAACTATTTGCATAATACTGCAGTACATTAAATTTATTTTTCTAACCTTTATTCTCCTACCCACCGCTGGGGTAAAGAGATGAAACCTAAATGTAGTCCTACTAGTAATAATGTACCATAAAAATAATATATCTTACTACAACAATTATGAACGAACTGCTTTCACCAACAAACATTGATGTTCACTGTTTCTGTGAGTTATGAACGAACTTGTGAGTTATGTAGACCCCCCCACCCCCCCTTCCCTTTTTCTTCTTTTCCAGACCATTTAAATGTGAGAAAGGAGAAAAAGTGAATTAACTAGTTAGATAATTTATGGTTTTGTTTTAGTTTCTTTTTCTAGTAATTTCTTATAGGGATCATGGTAACATCCACATGTTAGGGAATAAGAGAAAATAAAAGATGATTAGTTTTTTTGTCCTTCAATAAAGCTTCTCAAGACAACTAGTTTTAGTTTTGACCACAATGTACTTGCTTATTAATTATAGTTCTCTGATAATGTTTGTCCTTGAAACTTGCAGGATCTTTTCGTTCAAAGTTTGCAGTCGGTGGGGATATATACTGAAAGTCTTCAAGACCTACTCAAGGTTAACATATAATATTGACTTATATTACCTTTCTATCTACACATGTTAATAATGTTATATTTTTTAACAGCGCTGTATTCATAAACTTTCAGGTAATAAGGGGACATCATATGCCATTAGATGAAGTTATTTTGGACGAGTTAAGTCTCCCAGGTCTAGCTGAGCTTAGAGGTCACTGGCATGGCTCTCTTGACGCAAGTGGAGGAGGCAATGGGGACACAATGGTAAGCATCTTCCTATTTATGTATAATGCTGTAAAGCTTGTATATCACACTTGTATTGGTAAGAAAACCCTATGCCAGAATATAAATGTGAAGTCTTAAATAGTATTAAGTCTATTGACAGGATGGAGGTTCTGGTGCACATTTTATTTGAACATTCATTTGTTTCTTGCGACTATTAGTTTATCTTATGTAAAGATGAAGTAGCTTACCTATATATATATATATATTTTACAAGCTAATGAGTTTATTTCGATAATATCTCTCCATGAACGTGCATGATCTATCCGGTTACCTGCCTTATATGGTTGGATGTTTTCAACACATAACACTGACATATGTAATTGAATTGACAAGTAATGTATCCATCTGACCATTCTGCTAGACTTAAGGACATTTGAATATCAAATTTTCTATGGGCAGTGGTGAAGTGCTCAAAATTAAGTAGGTAGTGTAGCTCAATACTTTTGATGAATAAGAAATTTGATCAATGAATAGACAGAGACAATAGTTCGCTAAATCAAACAGGTAATCACTGCAGAACTTGCATTCAAAGGAAACTTTTGATGAATAAGAAAATACATCAATGAATAGACAAAGACAATAGTTTGCTAAATCAAACAGGTAATCACCGCAGAACTTGCATTCAAAAGAAATAAATTCACAAATATAGTACTGATAACTGTTGAAATATATAGACTGCTGGATATACTTGTTGTGCCCTTCAGTTCTCCTAGGTCTGTGTAAAGTTTATCATGGTATTCTTGCTGGTCTGGTGTTGGGCCTATGTCCTGTTTGTGTTGCTTCCCCATGTAATACTTTGGTCCACCTTCAGAGCATTCCTGTATATGAGGGGAATATTGAAATATAGACTGCTTGATATAATAGTTGGGTCTTCCACTGTATCGCTTAATTTTTTTGGTTGAAGTAAAGTTTAACATTAACAATAATAAATTGCAGCCTGAGAAAGAAGTAAAAGAAATATCCTGCACACTCAACTAAAAGAAAATATATATACCCCTTTTCTCCCATAAAGTTATATTATAAGGTTTCTCTCCAGAGTTTCCATTAACTCTGTTTAACTTTCTGTCCTAGATCCTTTCTTCCTAAACCCAAATCATAAATTATAATATTCTCAACCCTAATACGTAGGCTCGTGTAGAATTTCATGCAGATTATCAAATCTGTCCCGAATGGCCGTTTTTGTCTTTGACATCATCCTATATGTATTCTCAAGTATCTGATATTGTTTCAATTGTTTTTGTTTTTTGATAGCATGAATGGTAGCAAAAGAAAAAAAAAGAATCCCTGAGTTCGCTGATCATAGTAGACTGCCCAACCTTTTATCTATAATTTGGACAGTAGACATATCAGTTTATTTTAGTTCCAAAATAGCATATGAGAACTGGTATAATAACTACAGTAGCTTAAATTGTCTTACCCTTTTTTGTCTGGTGGTACAGCAGTATGCGAAACCCTCTAGTTGTGTTTGTAGATTTTAGGGAGTTCAACAAAGCCAAAGGGCTGGTCTTCTGGTCTGAAATGAATACCCAGGAAAAGAACAGTCTTTCGTCTTCCGAATTTAATCGTCAAAAGTATCTACACCATACAGCCTAATAGCCTTCTTTAAATAGATATTAATGGAACCCTTAGAAACCTTAATAAAATCATATTCTAACTCTCCCATTAAGTCTATGTCTGTAATCCAAACCCCGAGAACAATAAAAGCCTCTAATTAAAAACTGCTACAGTGTTGGGTTCGATAAATATGCCTAATTTATGCTTTGAAATCATCTTGTTAGTTGTTACGAACATACAATAACTATCCTAGAAATTTCCCTTGAAACAGTTGTATCTCGAGTCATTATTCGGTAGACTAGCTTATCAGAGAATTCAATTTGATAGGATTTCATTTTTATTTTTGGCATTTCATTTCTATGTCCCCGAGGACGAAACTATATGCACTATTGGCAGTAGGCTTTAGGCAATCAGGTCAAATAAGATATTGGAATTATAATGATTTTTTATCCAAAAAAAAAAAAAAAACTTGAATTACCATGTCTTCATTAGAATATTATTTTCTTGAATTTCCTCACCATGTATTTTTGTTCTCTGAAAAGTATTGCACCGATTTTACAGGCAGAATTCGACTTTCATGGGGAGGACTGGGAGTGGGGAAGCTATAAAACACAGCGTGTTCTGGCAGTTGGTGCATACAGCAATGATGATGGTTTGCGTCTTGAAAGAATTTTTATCCAGAAGGATGACGCCACTGTTCATGCAGACGGAACTTTGTTGGGGCCAAAAACCAATCTTCATTTTGCTGTTTTAAACTTTCCTGTTAGTTTAGTCCCTACTCTGGTTCAGGTTATTGAATCTTCAGCTACTGATGCTGTTCATTCTTTACGGCAACTACTTGCTCCAATTAGAGGTATCTTGCACATGGAAGGGGATCTCAGAGGAAGTCTTGCAAAACCAGAATGTGATGTTCAAGTTAGACTCCTGGATGGTGCTATTGGGGGCATTGATCTTGGACGAGCTGAAGTTGTCGCTTCACTGACCTCAACCAGTCGCTTCTTGTTCAGTGCGAAGTTTGAACCAATCATTCAAAATGGACATGTGCACGTTCAAGGAAGTGTACCTGTTACGTTTGTCCAAAATAGCATGTTAGAGGCAGAGGATAGAGAAACTGAAAAAAGCGAAACAACTTGGGCTCCTGATTGGCCTAGAGAAAGGGCGAAAGGTTCTGCTGATGAAGTGAGTGAAAAGAAAGTTTCTAGAGAGAGAAATGAAGAAGGTTGGGACATTCAGTTAGCAGAAAGCCTGAAAGGTTTAAATTGGAACATCTTGGATGCAGGGGAAGTTAGAGTTGATGCTGATATAAAAGATGGTGGAATGATGCTGTTAACAGCTTTGTCTCCTTATGCCAACTGGCTTCATGGAAATGCTGAAATTATGCTTCAGGTGCCTAAAGTCAAATTCCTTACGTGCTCTTATAGTTCTTCTTAATAAGAACAAGTGATTTAATTTGAATTTAATCCCACATTCTTTCTTTTGCTTCATAAAATAGGTCAGAGGTACAGTTGAACAACCAGTGCTTGATGGATCCGCGTCTTTCTACAGGGCATCTTTGTCTTCACCGGTTCTCCGAAAACCTCTCACAAATTTTAATGGCACAGTTCATGTGAAATCAAATAGGTTGTGCATTAGTATGTTAGAAAGCAGGGTAAGCAGACGGGGCAAGCTATTTGTAAAAGGGAACCTGCCTCTCAGAACAAGTGAAGCATCTCTTGGTGATAAAATTGATTTTAAATGTGAAGTTCTTGAAGTACGGGCAAAGAATATTCTAAGGTGCGTGTCTTTACTTCTAACCATTTAACCATGAATGAAGATTGTATTCTGTTAGCTTGTTGGCGATCTATCCTAATTTTATTTTGGTTATAATACATGTGTAGCACATTCTTCAATATAATGCAGTGAATAATTTTACATAGTGGCCCTTAAGTGACATGGACTCCCCTGTAAGGCTCATGCTCGTCTTTGGTTTCTCTCCAACCTACTATGACTATACAATTATATTCACCTTACACAATTTTCTCTCGCATGGCCTGGTGCAACCATCTTCTATTTGGGCTTCCACTTCAACACTTCATAGATGAACCATAGCCATAAAAATCCCAACAACATTGACTTAAAAACCCCAGCATTTTTACAGGACCATATTCATCCATTTCTCCCTACTCCCACCTCTAAGCTCAGTAGACCTGGCTTGTGAGATTTCTTAAACCATTTTCTAAGTAGACCTGAAGGAGCTATATGGGAGGAGGTGTGGAAGATTATGGACATGGACATAAATGAGTCACCTTTTCAGAAAATACAGGACGTATGTCAATTCCTTATAAATATGTATTGTATATGTAGCAAAATATATGAAACCAAAGTTCCTAATTTTATTAAAATTAGATTTAACAACAAAGATGTCAAACAAAGAGTAGGTCACTAGGTAACATCTAAATGTTTGTTTATATGCAGATATCATTTTTATATCTTATCTAATGAGAATTATATCTTCAACAACATATATACTCTCACAAACATCACCGAAATGCCTCATCGTACATTAATTGAAATTAACGATTCATTGTTCTTTTTTCATTTATTTTCTGTTAAAAAGACAGTGAAATAGGACATGGTTTATTTTGAAGTGTGCTTTCTGAGGAAGGGAATTCTGAATTTTGAGAGGATTACCAGTAGAAAGTGCTTTGAGCGAGCTCTGAAGTATATTAAGGTGGTATTGGGATAAATATAAAAGCACGAACTTTTAATAAGTACTCCCTCCGTCCCAAAATGAGTGCCTTGGTTTCTATTTGGAAAATTAAGAACTTAGTTAGTGCTGTATATCTCCTATCGTATCTTCTTGGGCATATGTGATAACATACTCAAGGAATACTAATTAATTTATTATAGGGATACTATTGGTAATTCATGGATAACTGACATCCCAAACAGAAAAAAGGACACTCATTATAGGACAAAAATGCCAAACAAACAAGACACTGGATTTAAAGAATTCTATAGAAAAGGACAAATTCGGTTTCTACTTGTTAGTCAATTTCATTTTAATCGTAAGTCTTTTTTTTCTCCAGTTTCTTTTATCATAAGAATTTACATGCCATCTCAGCATGATTGGAGCAGGCGACACATCAAAATATAAAACAATACTACCATTATAGAGTGCCTCTGCTTCGTAGGTAGATAAGATATAATTGATGAAAAATTATTGTAGTTGGGTCGTTAAGAATGATTGATAAGGTACTAGAGGTAATTGGATGTTTTATCCGAAGGAAATTTTTTGAGGTCATATTCAACTTTTCTACAACTATATTTGCATTTGTTTTTTTTTTCCTCGCATATTACTTGTAGAGAAGTAATGCATCTTGCTACAATTACAGTGGACAGGTTGACACTCAGATGCAAATAACTGGTTCAATATTGCAACCGACAATTTCCGGGAACATCAAATTGAGCCATGGAGAAGCATATTTACCCCATGATAAAGGTAGTGGTGCCACTCCTTTCAATAGACTGGCAACAAACCAGTCTAGCCTTCCAACCAGTGGTGTAAAGCAAGCAATAGCTTCAAGATATGTTTCACGGTTCTTTAATTCCAAACCTGATGCTTCAAGGACCAAATTCCCTCAACCCTCTGGTAATGTATTTATACTTAACCACTTTTTTTTTTTTTTTTTTTATAAAAATACATCACTCACTTTAGCTCATAATATGTAATTAACTTTGTTTTTATTTTTGAGAATTTGCACCTTACATTTTCTCCAACTTTTCCAATACACAAGAAACTTATTGTATCTTGTCATGCGTGGACATAATTGAGTTTATACTTTATAGGTGATCGAGATTGTTTTCTCCTCTGTTGCTGTTAGTATACTGTATACTACCATGGTTAGATCACATATGTTAACATGAGTCTTTTGTGCAATATATGATTCTTCTTTTTGTTCCAATACAATAAAATATAATTGTAATTTTGGTTTTATGGATATAATAATTTGTGAAGTTAGTCTTGCGTTTTAAAGTTTACCTTAGATGCTTTCTACATCTATAACTACACATCTTCAGATGTCTTCAGATCTATCTAATATTCTAATACTATCTCCTCTGTTAAGCCATGCATTATCATATCTTCAGATGTGTTCAGATCTAAATCACACATGTAGACGACCTGGTACATATTTTAAATACTAATCTGTTTTGGGTACAACGTAGTGCATGATTTAGTAAGATAGTTATGAACAATTAGACTTGGATGTCTTTATTAATTTAGCATATTCGATACATATAAATATCAAATGACTTTTATTGCGCAACTACGGCAATTTTTTTTTTTGGGCTCACGATGGTTTTAGTTTGTAATTGTTTGCATATTAGCAACCCACATATATGGTTATACACACACACATATGTGATCTGTTGTTTAAAATACATGAATTTTGGTGAGAGGGTTTAAATTGCTTAGCATATTATGTTGTTTCTAGTATATTGCTTTATATCATAGTTATGCATAAATTAGCTACTTTATGATGTTTATTTTGCTGTTTATAGTTAAATCAACTGAGGTGGACAAGGACATGGAGAATGTAAATACTAAACCAAAAGTAGATATCCGGCTCAACGATTTGAAGCTTGTTCTGGGACCAGAGTTGAGGATAGTTTATCCTTTGATTCTTAATTTTGCTGTTAGTGGAGAGCTTGAACTAAATGGCCTGGCTCATCCCAAATGGATTAAACCTAAAGGCATTCTGACTTTTGAAAATGGTGATGTTAATCTTGTGGCAACTCAGGTGAGGGTTTGTTCTTATGTTAAAATCGATCTTACTTGACTTGTACCTCTGCTTTTGTGGGGTTGGTTTAGTGTCTTTATTGAATATGCTTACATTGATCTTCCAAATTCAGGTAAGGCTTAAGCGAGAGCATCTAAATATAGCAAAATTTGAGCCTGATATTGGACTAGATCCAATGCTAGACTTAGCTTTGGTTGGTTCAGAGTGGCAATTTAGAATTCAAAGTCGAGCCAGCAAGTGGCAGGACAAGTTGGTGGTAACCTCAACACGTTCTGTGGAACAGGATGTCCTTACAACTACTGAGGTAATACTGAAATGCTTTTCGGGTGTCATTATTCAGTTTCCTACTATTCTGCACGAAACAATCAGCCGTATGTGGAACATAAGCCGTAGTACTATCTTTCTCTTTCTTGCCAGTAAATTGATGGGCAGCTCTTTTCCTTATGGTTCATATTTACTCGGTGTTATGTACGTTGTATAGTGTTATTTCAGATTGTCTCTGATGGTAATATGAGCGGTAGGGTCAAGTAAGTTTTTTTATATCCAAACTGGGGGAAACTAAATATGACGTGACTGATAGAGCAATCAATTTAACCTGGTGATCTTTGTAGCACCAACCTAGGAAGCACACACCCAAAATATAGGCTGTTTTAGCGGTCACTTCCCCATTCCGTTTTCTGGGACTAATAAATACTCTTCGTCCCAAAATGAGTGTCTTCTTTCCTATCTATGTGAAGATTAAGGATGTTTTAGTCTCCCAAGGGATGTCTCAATGGTGTAAACTATGAATAAACTTGAATATGATCAGAAGGGCTTGAAAAGTGGCCATAATTGGTTGATTCGTCATCCTTTCAACCAGTAGTCCTTTTGCAGTTTTCTAACTTCTCTTTTGTCTTTTATAATTGTTTTGCGAGCTGCAAGTCTGTAAGATTCCTTATCAGTATGTTGGATCACCGTGGCACAATTGTTGCAGTGTCATTGTGTCAAAGTTTCTATTAGCTCATTTTATTATATATTGATAAAAGATCTGACATATTTTAAATATAGGACATATTTCCCACAGGCCACAACATCGGGAACATGTCCTACACTGGTTCTTGGGTTTCAGGAGAGTATCAGATATTCATAGCTGATGGGTCAAATGTATTTTTTATTGTGGAAAGTTTTTCTTACAGCTATGCAATTAGGAACCTATGCGTGCTAGCTTTTATTAGCGTCCCTGTCTTGTACATACCAAATGAATGTTTTTCCTTTTCAATTGTTCAATGCTTAAAAGCTGGCGATACAATAAACTATTTAATTTATTTCTTCATAGTAGATTTGTGATGAGAGTTACTAGTCTACTTAGGTATTACTATATTAAAAATAAGTATTCATCATCCATTAGTCTTATCCAAGGTAACTGACATTCTCACTTGTGCAGGCTGCTAAAGTTGTGGAGAGTCAGCTGGCAGAGTCCATTTTGGAAGGTGATGGCCAACTTGCTTTCAAGAAGCTTGCCACCGCAACACTTGAAACACTAATGCCAAGAATTGAAGGGAAAGGAGAATTCGGACAGGCTAGGTGGAGGCTAGTGTATGCACCGCAGATCCCTAGCTTGCTCTCTGTTGATCCATCTGTTGATCCTCTCAAATCCCTGGCCAATAATATTTCATTTGGTACAGAAGTTGAAGTACAGCTTGGCAAACGCCTTCAGGTTAGTCTTAATACATTCTTAATCCATTTATTGTAGGATGTAACATTTCTTTTAGATAAACAATGAAAGAATGGTCCTAATTAAATCCAAAAGAAGAAAATTTGACTGTTTTTTGCACTTGAAGAAAATTTATGTCATAAATTGGTAGGTTTGCTCTGCTGAAAGTTTTGTTTAGTAAATGTTCTGTAGATGTTGCTAGATTCCTTGAGATTGGAAATGATGTTACTAGAACTAGAGACTGACTATTTTCATTTATATTCCATAGGCCTCAATCGTTAGGCAGATGAAGGACTCGGAGATGGCAATGCAATGGACATTAATCTACCAGCTTACCAGTAGGCTCCGAGTACTCCTACAATCTGCCCCGTATAAACGTCTTCTTTTTGAATACTCCGCTACATCACAGGACTGACTGACCGACCATTGCAGATGAAGGAAACATAAAAATCATGTCAAGTAAAGTCATGTCATGTGTTGTATATATCTGTACATTATTCTTTGCTCAGGAATAGTGAGCTTGTTAATATGTCTCAAAACTTTGTACAGTATTTGTATCAAATATCTTTACAGAAAATTAGTTATATTTAAAGGGGGGAAATGAAGCTTCTGGTTTGTTGATGATAGAACTGTTTTGATGATTATGATTTCGCTGTTTTACTGCTACTGGTACAAAGCACGCCATGCTTCACATCAGTGCGGACAACGAGATCCTTCGCATGCCAGACCCATCCGCGCAATAGACTTGTGCAAAGCCATGTTGCATGGGACAAGACGGTGTGTTCTTTGCTGCAGCGCTGATATCGCATGCCTCTTTGGCTGAGACGCCTGTGATTGCTATGGCGGTGAGAGCGCTCACGTGCTTACCCTCTAGCAGTCACGACTGTTTGCGCGATATTTTGACCTATCTCCGCACGCACATCAAACGTGCCTCCCATGGATTGTCACTGGCCTCCTTCCTCTTCTCGTGCGGTGATAAGATCCATCCTCTCGCTTCATCAGTCAAAATAGTATGTCACCTCAGTGTGAGATGCACGGAGTTGTTTCCTCTATCATATGTTTAGCTATTGCCAGCAACCAACGTGCCTCCCATGGATAGTCGCTTGCGTGTTGCGTCCTTCCTCTTCTCGTGCGGCGATAAGATCCAGCCTCTCGATTCATCCGTCAAAACGGTACATGTCACCTCAATGCGAGACTCACGGGGTCCTTTCCTCTATCATATGTGAAGCTCTCGCCGGTAACCATCATACATGCTGCAACACAGACACTACCCAACTAAGCAATGCCTCATCAGCGGTAGCACTTGTTGAAATTATCGGGTTTTTTTATTATTATTTAAAACTTATTGCTTGAATCTTATGCAATAAGATTTTTATTTCGTTTTACATCGTACTTATAAAAGATTAAAAAAAAAAACCATGAGTTAAATCGTATGAAAGGCTTTTGTAAGATTTGGACCATATTTGCTAATATATAATCTATATGCTTACTATAAAAAGAAGAAGGTTAAAATATTCTATAGGTTTCCCATCTATGAGATATTCACTGTAGCGGTTCATCGACAAATAAATTGACTCCAGTAGTCCCCAGACTTCATTTTTATTGGTCACGTAAATTCATCTGTTAGTTTTAGTTAACGGTTCCGTTAATGTAGCTGAGGTGGCGTGACGCCCACGAATCATTTGATTTTATATTCAATTATTATTATTTTTATATGTGTTGCTGACGTGACATTTTAAATTTATTTTAGAATTAATTTTAAATTTTTAATGACACATGTCACGTTGTTATTGGTCAACCTTTTTCCGTTATCGACGAAACCACTACAACCCGCCGCCGTGCGCCACTGCTCATCTCCTCCCAGACTAGATCAGAGGTCTTTTTCCACC